>JAQQZZ010074699.1:0-20770 GCA_030265115.1 Mopalia vespertina
CATCCTTTATAGATGTCAGTTGAACATGATACATGGTGTGTTCATCCTTTATAGATGTCAGTTGAACATGATACATGTTGTGTTCATCCTTTATAGATGTCAGTTAAACATGATACATGGTGTGTTCATCCTTTATAGATGTCAGTTGAACATGATACATGGGGCCGAGGTTATAAAAACTTGAGCATACTTAAATCAGAGTATGTGCATAAAATGTTTGAGCATGTACAAAGTCAATGCACATTCTAGCTCTTGAGCATGCTGCTGTGGAGCTCTTCTGTCAATGAAGGTAAAAATGCACTATGCTGATTTTATTGGCTGATTCGAGGCGATTTTGTGTGTCACTGATAAAATGTTTTGACTATTTTAAAGGTCTAATTTTCAAAGTCGAATCTAAAAAGGTACATTGTATGTTATTAAGCCATCTTATTATTAATACAAGTCTGCAGTCCCGTTGAGAACGGTCTTGAGCATGGTCCGAAGCTTGCTCAGGATTCGTGCTCAGCTGAGCACAGAAAATGTTCTCAATTGTCTTATAACCTTGGTTTTTCGATCACGGACCCTAGAGTCAACTCAGCTGAGCACAAAATATCATCTTGAGCATACTCAAGGACTTCTATAACCTTGGCCCCTGGTTTATTATTCCTCTATAGATTTCTGTTGAAAGGAGTAGTATCAAGTGAGCACTTTACATGTACCTGTCACATTTCAGCAAAAATACAAAAGATAATAGCAGTATCAGAAATTTTTTGATAACTGTAGAGTTGCTGACTCATTGCTAATCTACCTGTATTTTTATCCTACAGCATTTGATTTTAAGAAAAAAATCATTTATTTGCTTGAAATTTCTGGTAGTTCCCTTATTGTCCTCTGAGGGACTCAATGAGTACTTACAGTTACTTCCCTCACATGAGTGATGACTCACATGGGCATGTCAGAATAATGGGTGCAGGACAAATACAGACGTAATACAAAGACATCACCAACAGATCGGCTTCATGTTGATGCTTTGCTCTGAAAGCACCAGAGCATATAAGTGCAAGGTCACCTTGGCACCTGGTTCATCAGGCTGCCAGAATTGATCCGATCTTTACAGTGTTTCTTCACAGTTTTCTGTCGACCTCTTTAAATAGAAATCTTTAGTATGAAGTTACACACAAATCAAACAGATATAAATTATGTCTACCATGACTTAAATTTAATTTGGAAATTGTCAATCATTCCACCATAGACTTAAGGAGAAATCATTCGACTTAAGACCAGAACTGAAACTGGTAAAAAGTGTATTATTGCACCATGAAATGTATAGAAATGTTAAATTATTCCACCTCTCTGATGATTGTTCCATTCCTGCTGATACAGACTGTGAGAGGAACATTGTATGTTTTAGGCTGATCGTTTGACTAGTATGTTTGGAAGCTCTAAGAAGAAGCGAGCAATGGAAGCTCGTGTACGGAACCAGATTAAAGGCGAGGCTCTGGAGATGGCCATGGGAGATGCTGTGGATCATGTGATGACACAACCAAATGCTGATAAAATCATCAGTAAGTTCCGAACATTTCAGACTGTTCATTGTTAAGGTGTCTAGAAAACTAACTAACTAATAATGCCTAATTTTATTACAGTCATAAATAAGTGTGAGAAGGGGATGTACTTTAGGGAAGAATTTATTTTAATTTTAAAAATATGGACCAGCCAGGGTGTTGCACTTTTGATGCCAAAATCAAACACTTAAGAGGAATCATTGAAATTGTATTTTCAAAATTGCATCAATTATCAGTTGTAAGCAACAATAAGTTGAAAAAATCAAAAACATTATTCAGTAAATCTGCTTAGGAAATGTAAAGCAATCTGTTAATCTCGCTCCAGGCCCTGTGGGAATTATAATCTCATTACAGATCCCAAGGAACTTATAATCTTGTTCCAGATCCTGTGGGAATTATAATCTCATTACAGATCCCAAGGAACTTATAATCTCGCTCCAGGCCCTGTGGGAATTATAATCTCATTACAGATCCCAAGGAACTTATAATCTTATTCCAGATCCTGTGGGAATTATAATCTCATTACAGAAGTCTTTGTTCTATTGTTATCCTACTTGTCATCTTGACCGGTTTTCTTAATGCATTGTGCTGCCATCCTGGGAGTGAAATAACTTCAAGTAGGCCTATAAATAAAACAGCTTGTGAAAGCTGTGCGATCCAGTTTATTTTCTCCTTTCAGGCCCTGTGAAAATTATAATCTTATGTTAGGCCCTGTAAAAACACTGTTAGATCCGTTGTATTATCTCAGTTAAGGTCCTGTAAAAACACTGTTAGATCCATTATATTATCAGGCCCGCGGCCGTGGCTTAGCGAGTGCGCTTTCGGAGCCTACTTCGATGTACCGTTCACAGGATCGAGTCCGTCTGTCGACCCTCAGGTATGTGAGTGAGTCACAAGATGTGGCTCCGGCAATTGCGGGGGTGGTTTTTACAAGGTTTCCTCTCGGTTTTCCACCGTAATAAGTCAAGGAGCAGTGTGAAGTGGACAGTCGGTCGTCATATAAGTGAAATACCCTTGAGTACGACGTTAAACCCCAATCAAACAAACAAATCATTTACTAGGTCAGACACCTTGATAATACTTCACTGTCAATATAAAATAACGTTGAGCCAACGGAACGCTTTATTCGTCTGAGGGTGCTAGAAGCCTGGAGATGCATTCTGAACGATTTTAGACCTAAAAAATCAAACAATGCAACCTTTGCTCAGTCAATTTACGGCTTTTGAAGTACGGTACCACTTAAAACTAAAGGAGTATATGTTCTCTAATAAATCCATGCAAGTGAGTTATTCTGATCTGTTTTAAATAAAACACGACAAAAGGCTATTCAAACACAGATGACACCACATGTTTTATATTAAATAAATGACATTAAAAGTAAAGTTTAAAACATAGGCCCTACGTCAACAAAAAAATAGCCTATGATAAAATAGTGAATTCTGATTTAATTTAACACACATAACACAAGTATAATGGCATACAACTTTTGCCAATAATATATTTTTAAACAGCAGGACTATTATTATATATACAATAAAAATTTTAAACGGCATTTCTTGATGGCATGCTGCAGTGTAGAAGGAAGGATTGACAGCGTTTTCTCAGTCTCTACGGGGATCACAGGCACAGCTTACCTGTACAAAGGCCAGTGAGCTTTATTATACTAGCTTCACTTTCAGTCTGACAATACATTTACTCTACAACATTTTGAATTAAAATTGGCATATTTATTCTTCAATCTTCCTCCCTTTCACCGACTATGCTCACTGAATAAATAAGACACTTTTAACCTTCAAACAAATCACCAGTTCACGTGAGTAAAAACAACAACACTTCCAGGATTTTTCCGTGAAATTGTAGGCAGCGATCTCAGGCCAATAGCCACTGAGTAAAGTTGGATTTTAATTGGATCTCCTACATTTCGATTAGGTCAAACTAACATACAGCTATTTTAAATCAGTAGATCTCTGCTATGCTTTGCAGGCCTTGTCTGCTGTCATGCCAGGCGAGTTTACATCTCGCTGTGAAATCATAAGGCGTTGTTGTAGGTGATTAGCAACGCCTCAGGCAGTAATAGACATCGCGTTAGATACATGCCAGCCTTCGATCAGACGAATACCATGTTAATTATTCCCTGACGAACTTGGCCGTTAAATTCGGTATAAGCCGGCAACCATGCTAAACAGCCACACTATCACATCCATAAACTGTGATGAGGTTTTGCTCTGTTAGAAAATCAATTCTCTTCAAATGCAAAGTGAAGAAATCATGCAATTGCTACTGAAACAGTGCTCTTATCCTGAAGGTGGATAAACAATAACTGTATTAAGTTGTCAGAGTTTGAGAGAAATCATACCTTGGAGGGCCTCTGGAAGCAGCAGCACTGGTGACCCGCAGTGGACTTTCCTTGCCATCCCCCACCCCTCTCTCTTCTAGATACTCAGATCTCCCTTTAGGGCTACTATGAACATGTCTACTTCTGACAGTATGACCAGCTGTGTTATCCTTGACTTCATCATCTGTACAAAACATTCAGAGTTTGAAAATATTTTGATCAGTTATTCAAATTCAAACAGAAATGTCACTCAATATTGATTTGATAATTCTTAGAGTTTGATTGGTTATCACTAATCACCGGCCCTTATTTCCAATCCTAGGGTCTGTTGCTCGAAAGATGATTAGCCGCTAACACCACATTAAATTGCTAACACTGGGTTAGAAATAAACATTCAAAATGGCGTGATGTCATCTAATAGTGTATTAAATTTGAAAGCCCTTCCAGCAACTGGCCCCAGAAAATTATAGGACAGCTTTTAAAAGTTGGTTGCAATGAACTCCATAAACCCAGGAAAGCAGTCAGAGTTTGATTTGTTTGTTTATTTGATTGGGAGTTAACGTCGTACTCAAGGGTATTTCACTTATATAACGGATTATCCACTTCGATTGTTCCTTGCCTAGTTATGGTGGAAAACCGAGAGGAAACTTTGTAAAAACCACCCCCGCAATTGCCGGAGCCACAACATTTGACTCACTCATATACCGGAAGGTCGACAGATGGATTCGATCCTGTGAACAGTACATTGAAGTAGGATTAGTAAGCGCACTCGCTACCTCTAAGCCACGGCAGCAGGTCAGTCAGAGTTTGAAAATATGCTCTCAAATACCCCCCACAAGCTAAGTGGCTAGCAGGTCCACCACAAAAGGCTTTTTTGGAAAAAAAATATGCTTATAATCCTAGTCAAATCACCTTTTCCTACTTTTATTTAAGAGTCATGTTTTTTCTTCAAGAGCCAAAGAGTAAAAGTTACGGTGTTTATCACCATTTTGGTGCAATATGCAATGTCAGCCATATTTTTTGTGAAACAAAAAAAAAACAAGGCATACTTATTGTGTTCACAACACATACAGGCATGAATATGCTAAAATTTCGTTTAACGGAATTTGGTGAAATGCAATACCATCCGACGTCTTAACAAGAGGAAGCTACATACCAAGTTTGAAGTAAATCGGTAGTGTGTTCACAAACATTTGTGACTGACGGACGGAAGGACGGACGGACGCCGAGTAGCATTTCTAAGTCCCCCCCTACTATAGTAGTGGTGGACAAAAATGTATCCATAATACTAGTGAGTGATTTACTCTGCCAATCCACTTCTGGCCTAAGATTAAATCAAAGAGCTATAGATTGTCTCAGGTACATAATACTAGTGAGTGATTTACTCAGCCAATCCACTTCTGGCCTAAGATTAAATCAAAGAGCTATGGATTGTCTCAGGTACATAATACTAGTGAGTGATTTACTATGCCAATCCACTTCTGGCCCAAGATTAAATCAAAGAGCTATGGATTGTCTCAGGTACATTTTGTAACCATAGAGTACCATCATAATGGATTCAGATGACAAATTCACTTAGTGGTCTACCTTTCTTAATCCATGTTTTTCATAATGAAATCAAACAATAAACTACAGTATTTGGAGTTCAATAAATATATTTATATTTAATAACAACAAATGGACAATTTATGTCCGAGTGGAAATATAAAAAGTGTACAGAACAAGTAATGAGAGGAGATGAGGATAAATCCTGAAGGTGCATGTAGCTAATGCTATGGATTACCAAGATACAAAATATTTTAAAAAGTCATCAAGAGAATAAAATTTGATAAGTTTTTTTTTTTTACAAAAGGATGAGTAGAAAAGTGATGAAATCAGAAATACAAAGAGCAAGAAATATGACATCAAACATTTGCTGCAGATAGAAAAAAAAAAAAATTTGAGATCACAAAGAGATAAAGTCATAGAGGATGTACTTTTACAATACAAGTTCATGGGTTTACCTGTCAAGTTGATCATATCCACCTGAAATACTTCATATTGATTTATATCACTAAAATAACACCCATCCTCAAATGTCCAGTAACCATGAGCATACGACACAAAAATAGTTCTGGTCAAGATATGAAAAGGACATTATGACTGCACTTTCTACACCAATTAAAAGACAAGAAACATTTATCTGAAGGCTCATTACAGATGCTTATTATACGGGCACCTGTGTAAATCAAACAAACGGCTCAAGCCAGTTTATATTTGGAGATTAAAATACAGTACTTTGACATAAAATTACCCCTATGTTGTAATAAAAAATTCAACTTCATGAATAAAATATTGACAGTTTTGTGGTAGATAGGCACTATAATAGTTGGGGGACAGGTTAAACTCGGTGGTTACTGGTTATACATGAATGAGTGGAAAAACCTTTTGTCTGAGCAATTTTGTGATAAGAAAGGTGAAGTCTTGTGCAGTTAGCCATGGGTGAGGTGGTGTCATGATAGCTGTGCTGAATCAAGGTAATGCATGATAGGGATGATGGAAAAATGTTTAGTTTTCATTTTGATTTACTGGCTGCATAAAGTTACAATATAAAGAGAGAAGATTGAGCATGTGTTAAACATTTTATAAATATTAATAAATTATAATACATAACTAATTAATAGCAAATAATGTTCAATGGCCTTCTGTAGACAGTGCTGATTTTACAATCAATATAAATGTTCAATTCCTCAAAATGGAATGAAAAGTCTTGGTTTCACAAGCTGGCCAGTTACACCTAGTGATGAAAGTTGGCGACAATAACACCCCCTGGTGGTGAAGAACTTGACAACCTCTGGTCACTTTTAACAATTTCATTAAGTCGATTCACCTCTGCTTGCCAATTTGGAATCTTTTTCACATTAGAATGTCGTTTTAAATGTTTAGCCAGGTGGTCACTCCTCGTGAATTTTCTGTCACACATTGGACAGGTAAAGTTTTTCTCACCAGTGTGAGTCCTCTTGTGACGTGAGAGTTCATCAGATCTGGCAAACTTCCGCTCACAATTTTCAAATGTACACTCAAACGGCTTCTCACCTGAGGAGTAAAAAAATTAAACTTACTATTGATACGAAATCAATAAATACACATTTTAATTTGATTTGAGTTTTATGCCGGCATACTTAATGGTATTTGAATAAAGCTATAATTACATGGCCATACAGCTGCATACTTTTATTATTAATATGTAATCCATAATGGTCGATAGGCAAGCTCACTCTACTTTTGATTTGAATTCCTTTTTCTAAAAAAAGGCATCAAAAAACCTACGCAATAACCAAAAATAATGAAATGAAAGTGCAACAAATCGTTACCATATATCTGTCCTAAAAGGAAACAATTAAATATTGATTCTAATATTCTTAAATTTAAATTACCTGTATGTGTTCGGATGTGTGCCTTCAGGTGAGAACTTTTAAAATAAGTTTTGTTACAGTCTTTAAATGTACACATGTGGCTCCTCTTGCGTGACCGATCTAAGGTATTAAAGTCCTCTGTAGTACTTTGTCCTGCTGGCTTCTCAGCAGGTGCGATAGGACAGAAACTGTCTAAATGTGTCGTTTGTCGTTTTTGTTGCTGCAACTGTTCACTGTTGTTCACCACTATTACAATGGGCTGTTGCGAGAAGGGAACAAGTGATCCCTGAATGGATGTCACCAGGAGAGGAAACGGTTGTACAGTGTTTGTACACACATTTGTTGTGGTCATATTCACAGGCATTAATGGAAGAATTGGAAAGCTGCTCCCTTGTGAGACACTGTAAAGACCCTGGGGTGACGAGCTCACTAAATTCTCACCTGACACAGTCATTGGAACGGAAATACAAGGGTTCTGTTGAGATGAACAGTTTTGAGTAAAGTTGATTGGAGTTTGGCCAGAATCCCTTGTATTTGATTGGTTTGCTTGACAGATAACTGGAGTATTTGTGGTGACAGTTTGCTTTAAGTGGCTCTCTTTTGATGACCTTGGTGAGACGATAACCGACACAGATTGAGAAAATGGCAGTGAAGTGGTCTCATTGTTAACAGGGGATATAGGACGGATTCCAGGTGATCCACACATTAGCAACTGAAAAATACAAAAACAAAGACGAACGATATTATTTAAATTGTGGAAAATTGAGTTAGATTAAATGAAATTCAATATCAGGCAGTCAGAAAAAATTAAACGCTTTTAAGAGGTCTGAAGGTAAGGATGAAATCAAAACGAAACGACTAGTTTGATTCAAATAATGGCACAAAGGGGATAATTTTAATACTTTTTTTACTTATTTATTTATGACCTTTTTTCTGGTTTAATTATATTTGATTCGATCCATGTATAACCCATCATCTATTGATTTTGTTTATGATGATGTGATATAAAATCTCTGAATAGAGAGTCTTACCTTGGCAAGCCTGGATTCTTTTCTTGCTGGCGAACAATTGAACTGTGTGTCAGAGAAACTGTTTTCTGAGGTGTACTCTGGAGAGGCAGATCCATTAGACAGGGGTGGGGACGGAGGAAAGATATTACACATCTCTGCTTCAATGTCTGTCTGCTCTGTGTCTGGCTGCGGCTTGGACGATTTGTTGCTCATTGACAGCAATGTCTCTACAGCATCTCGCTCCTTGTGAGATCCACAGCAATTCCTGTTGATTTCAGTCATTCTGCCTAATCTTGGACCCTAAAACACAAATTAATATATTTACCCTTTGTGTATCCATACATGGTAAATTGATAAAATGTTTAATTGGGGTTTAACACTGTACTTCAGGTAATTTCACTAACATGACAGCATGTCAGCCCAATGGTTGAAGAAAACCACCCTCGACACCACTTGCAACAAACAAAGGAATCACAGGACAATCACAGCGCAATACAAAGATGTCACATCAGCTTCCTGTTCCCCTTTAGCTCTGAGAGTACCAGGGCAACAGAAAGCTCCCTCCAACCTCCCACCATGACAAAAAGTACATCTACTTCGAAAATTAAGTATCCATTGTAAATGACAATAAATAGCTTTGTCAGAGATTCTATCCATGGCCTTTATGGGAATCTCTAAGGAGTGGACAGTCTGGACCAGTCTTATCGTCTTGATTTTCTCCAAAGAATCTATTACCTTTGTGAACTTATTCACATTATTGTCGACAGAATAAGTTGGAATAACACCTAGTCCTGATATAACCGAGAATTCATATGCATATATACCTATTCTCGGTTATGAAGCTCCTATATACAATTTCGTACTTACAAGTTTATTTGCAGCTCCTGTGTCCTTGAAATCACATATATTTCCAAAATACAACCCCCACAGTAATCCATAGCCTTAAATAGCGTATCTGCTTTCGTTTGCATCGTCTTTTATGGTAATCCGAACAAATTTTGTCAAGAAATCGGGATAAATACACACTAGTGTGTCAAAATCTACCAAACAGCCGACAGTTGTGACCGCCTCAATTTGAAAGTGGACTCGTCCAAGAGTGACGCAAGGAAACTTCCGGTCCAGTCTACTTTCAATGGCTTCACCTAGCATAGCATAATTTCTCCGTCTTAGCCCTCAACCCATGGTGAAGATAAGAAATTGATCCGCCACTATCGCCGACCTCTCAAAACTTGTATCTGATTTTTCTCTGATTTTTTTTTTGATACAAAAGATACAATAATCTAACTCCTTCTTTTTTTCCTGGCGTTTTTTTTCCTAGCTTGTAAGTGATTGGTTACAATTCGGCTTAGGACGGTGTTAACAGTGGCAATGTGATAAGCGACAGGGCTATAGTGGGTGTCGTAGAGTAGTGAAACTGAATGCCGATTACTCAGCTAAACGACACATATCGAAGCTAAAGATTTCCCTAATGGGCGAAAACCAACATTTAATCTATACTTAACGTTAACAAAAGTTATCAATTATTTTTCTGACAAACACCACACAGCCTTACTAAGATTAGTGACTCGTAATGTGGCACAATCTTTGATGCGCAAGAGTAACAATCTCGACGGGCATATATATAATATAATTTTCAAACATGATAATATATTGTTTATTGGTGGTAGGTCACCCGTAAAACATTACACTGTCCTCGCGATTCTGGATCGTTTATGAAATATGAGTTCCCTATTATTTAAAAGTGAATTATATTATCTAAACAGAGAATGTCGCAGTTTATCTTAACGCTTCGGGGAAGGGCGACTTTATACATTAGTATTCATTGTCTTATTGAAACGTCGTTTTTAGATTAAATTAACATTTATAATGCAAGCGTATTAATAGAAATGCTTTTTCATCTTCAGTTTGCCGATATTATACGTTTACCATAACAACTGAGAAAACAAAGTCGCGATGACAAAAATGTCGCAACGTAGTTCAGTTAGTTGTGTCCTATTTTAACATTAAGTACGAAAAAGAAATTCTAGAGTTTTTACGACTTGTGTTTTCCCTTTACAGAAAGGAAATGTTCTTGTGTGCCCGAAGCCAAACACCGTTAAACCCATATCAAACAAACGAACTAAACACAGGTGTTGGACACGTATGACACCGTACGAACAAATGGTATCTCTACGTCTAGCAACTTCTCGAGACAAGGTCAGGCTCATCTTCTCTGGCCAAAGTTTGATTCCGAGCTACTCTGCATTACAACCCTTGGTCGATTCATCACATCTAAATAGAATTACAGCTACGCCCCCTGGCGGATTAAATGGCCAAGTTTCGAGTTAAAGCGCTGATAACATATGTTGAAAGTTATACTCTAGTTTTGACAATTTGTTTAACTTTGTAAAGCACTATTGGCGTATCTATAGAGAATTTGTGTCTGTAGGGGTTGGTACATATATATGCAATACTCTCATTGAGTTGGTTGAATACCCCTAACATATCCCTTTTTCGACAACACTTCCCACCTTTATTATTGACTATCGCTGTCATATTCACTAGCAGAGTCTTCTCGTACAAAAACATCTGATTGGTTGCGTAGAAGTTCCCACGCATTAATCAATCGCTTCGAAGCCGAGTCCTATTATATGCGAATAATCCGCCAAGGGTTGTAATGCAGAGTAGCTCGGAATAAAACTCTTGGTTAGCGAAGGTTGGTCAGACCCGATGCGAAACTCTATTCCACATCTTTTCACGCATGGGCCATATTTCTAGTCCATCGAGGAGGAGTTATCCGTCCCAGTTCGAGTAATCGTCAATCCGCAGCAGCGTGTAACCACGAGCGTCTTGTCCCTCTGCTATAGGTCCGAACATTGCAATACATTAATCTTCCATTTAACAAAGTAAGGACGAACCTTAACATGACTGTTGTAACAGACAACTAAGAATATGCACCATTAGGGCCAATGCTTGTAAATAATATTGCCTTTCTCTGCTGTTTACCATGATATTCAGGCAGAGGCTATATACTGTTTGAAAAAAATGACAGATGTATTTATTTGGTATTTACATAAAAAAAACTGCCATTTATTTTGTTATCAACAACTTGTCCTTAATAGAAAAGGGTGGCATATGATAGGAATTTAAACAGACTGTTGACCGAGTGACACATCGACCATTACAGAATACATGTGCTTCAAAATCGTTCTCCGCCGCGGCTGTGACTTAGTGCCAGTTAGCGGTTAGCGTGTCCGCTTATTAACCCTAATTTGATTTATCGTTCACGGGTTCGAGTCCGTCTGCCGACCAGATGGTATATGAGTGAGTCACTCGATGTGGTTCCGGCCATCGCTGGGCTGGTTTTTACTAGGTTTCCTCTCGGTTATCGACTGTATTTAAGCTAGGAGCAGTGTGAATTGGACAATTCGTCGTCACATCAGTGAAATACCCTCGGCTACGGCGTTAAACTCCAATCAAACAAACTAACAAACATCAAAGTCGTTCTAAAATACAGATCAAACCATTGTTTCGTCGCTACTAAGACTCTAAGATAATGGCGGCCCATTTAATGATTGATTGATTGATTGGTGTTCTACGCCACATTCAGTGGTATTTCAGCTATACTCTGTGGTGTGAACATATAGTCAAACTCTTTTATCCAAGGTTCTTTATTAAAATAGCAACAAATTAACCGAAAAGACAAAACATTCGAAAAAAACATTTACATTTTTCTTTTTTCCTGTTCAAACTTCTGAAACGCTTGAACAGCGTCCCTTGTGGCCTTGGAAGGGCGGGCCTCTGGGCCAGATGGTTTGTTAGTTTTTGTTTAATTGTCTGATTTATTATTGTTTTTCTTTTTTGTAACAGTTTGCGTAAATGTAGCAGTTTGCGTGGATAGAGCGGTTTCGATTTGCCTTGCGTTTACGTTAACAGCAGAAGGGTGTCCATCACCAGTTGGCCACGTAAGAAAGGTCTATGTCTTAACAGACACAGGAACTCGCATCGTGACATTGGCGTAGGACTGGGATAACCCTTGAACTTCTGAGGCAGAGGCAAGGCGCCGTGCCTCGATATAACTAACGTTCCTTTCCGACTGTATTACTTGGATTTGCTTTTCTTTTATGAAATGACTACAGCCTTTGGAGGAGGCCGTGTGGGTCGCGTTGCAGTTACAACATTTTATTGTTTTGTGGCAGTTGAAGCCATCGTGGCCTTCTTCAGAGCAACGAAAGCATACCAAACCACCTCTACACCGGGCCTTACCGTGTCCAAACTTCTGACACTGGAAGCACCATGTAGGGTTGGGGATGAAGGAATCCACCCTCATCCTGTAAGGACCAATGTAGATTTGGTCTGGCACTATAGTAAAATCGAAAGTAACTTAGTAGGTATTAAGTTTTTTTTATAGTTCCAAGATTTTCCATCCTTTTTAGTCGTAAAACACTTAACGTTAGTAATGCCTTGATCACCGAGCTCAGCCCAGATCCATTCCTCTGAGAGATCAGAGAGATCTCTGCCTCTGTCTCGAATGATCCCCTTCCTGATATTAAGAGATCTGTGAGGTGTTACAGCTGCAGGTATCTCTCAAAATGTCTCTAATTTAAGTAAATTTACCGCCTGTTGCTCTCTGTTGCATTCCCCCAGAATGTGGCACCCTTTTGCCAGCCAAGTTTCCCCTCAATCACCAGGATCTCATTCTCCTCCGACACGGGATGCAACCCATGGCCAACAGGCTGCCTCTTCCTCGCCTCTTACGATCAACCGATGAACCCGGTGGAGTAGTTTGCAGGGCCTGCTGCTGTTAAATGGCCCACCCCCCCACGGGGCCGGGTCATTTAAGTTGAGATTGTCGGGCCATGTTCATTTTGACAATTCATCTTACAGTTCTTGCCAAATGAACATATGGAAAGCGCAATGCTAGTCCCTTTCATTTGATTAAAACAGGAAGCCGTCTTACCTCCATGATGTCTTTAGTCTCGCGTGAACCGGACTGTTCTCGCGTTAACTTCGATCACGGCTGGAGAGTCTGGTTGCAATCCTGCATAATCAAAATGGTCGTCATATGGCCCGGTTATCGTACAATTGGTTTTTTGATATAGATGGATTTTTTAAAATGTTTCAAACATTAAATCGAATCCACATCTATGTACTTATTTACAAATAAATGAATTTGGGGTTTATTTGTTGAAGTTGAAAAGTACTGCTACCAGACCCTCAAGTCGTGATCGAAGTTAACGCGCAACGAGTCTGGTTCACGCAAGACTACTATGCCTTACGTACAGCCCGCTTATCATAAACCAGGATCATTTTGATTCGAATGTAGTGATATTTGCTAAAACGGCGTAAATTGTGCGGTCGTAGCCAGACAAATTACAACGGGACAATGCTATGAAAAGTCTGCAATGAAAAGATAGATGGTGTACTTGATGGTTACAAAATGAAGTTCTCCTAACTTCTTTAACAAACCTCTAGACTTCTGCAAAGAGCAAATATCTACTACCGTTCCATCTTTCGCGCTTTTCAGCTCGCACTTTCAGCTCACAAAAGCTTGTCATCTCACCTTTATCTTCTGTGTCAAGACATATGAATAGCTGGATGTAGCTACATGTATGATAAGGGTGGTAGCTTGAACAAAAGCCATACAGCAACAGATGTTAGTTGACTGAGTTGACAGCCATGAGTCAACACGCAGTTATGGCACATGATAAATGTATACTTATTTAGCATTTACTTATTTAAGATGTTCATCTGACCAACCGCAATAACCCGATAACTTGATTTAAGTCATATACCAGATCTCGTATAAGATTTCAAGTAGCTATAGGAAATATCATACACTGTTACCATTGATTTTGTTGTCATGGTGATTGAGATCCCTTAAACTAACTCGATTGTTGAACTCTGACCCTTTGTTATAGTAACTATGACCAACTTTTAGGTTTAAGGTTTTTTTTACACAAATAATACAAAAAATGAATTAAATAAATTTAAAAAACCAAATAAATAAATAAATATTTCAATAAATAAGTAAATATATGAATAAACGAATAAATAAATAAATGATAAAATAAATAAAATCCCATGAAACAAAGTTTAATAAAATAAATAAATAATTTAATTACATTAAATTAAATAAATAAATAACTAAACATTTAAATTAATGAATTAATTCAGTAATTGAAAAAAAAAATTAAGTAAATAAAAACATCTGGATATCCCACCTATGGACGGGCGTTACAGCTACTCGTTCGTGGTAGTTCTATACATAGTGTTGCTGCTAGCTTGATAGTACACTGGAAACCTTCCTTAACATGGGATATTATTTTTCGGAAAATACCCCCAAAATCGCTGATCTTAAGCCGAGGACAAAGCGTTTTGACCTAACGTATGAGCTGGTATAAACAGACTTTTATTAACATGTCCTTACTGTCCCTAATAATTTAATATATATAATCTGACGGACTTAAATACGGATAAGGCAGCAAAGCGTTTAATATGTTTTTGTATAGCTTTAATCCTTCCGGGCAAATATTAAGAAAGGTCACGTGAATCCCCTTAGAAATACTATATGGTTCTCTAGTAGCAAAATTATAACTAGGTTACAGCATGAATCGGCAAAGTTTGAGGTTGTTCACCTGATGCATGACTGAGCTAGTGCAGAAACACGTACCTCTACACCAAGGGAGAGGCTAACCTTGTTCCAGTTTAGCAGGGTAAAATATCCAGTTTTTTTTTTAAAACTTTGACAAAAACAGAAAGGAAAATTTGAAAGTAAGGTCATGAAGTATCATCGTATAAGTGTAACAAAGTATAGACATACACCCCCAGAATCCAGTTTAACAAGGAGTGGAGACGGATGTTAATAAGGATGAAACTGTCATCGGATGTGGCAAGTAGGCTCACTCACGCAACAATCAAGTCCCGGGCACCTTCACTGGCTATCCCTCGTGATGTGTGTGTTGTTGACACGCGGTGTCTAGTGCCTTAAAGGCGTTATTTTTATGGTACTCGGGGCCATATCAGTGACTAATGTTATATATGCAAATGCATATTTGTGAAACATTTATGTACTAGTAAGGATATTGTAAGCTTAAAGCAGCACAAAAGGAGCTTTCCAGTAAACAGCATGTTATTGTGCAGGATATGCAGTGACTGTCATGTGCCTTGTAACTTAATACTAGAAGTGTGTTGTTACCCGGTGTTTATGACCAGTGGCGCTGCGTAACCGACAGATACTAATGAGTTGGAAATCCTGTTTAATCATAACTAATATATGAGGAAAAGAAGTCAATGAACTGTTGAGAGATAATACGAAAGACACGCTTCTGTTGGCAATTTGTTGATAACTTTGTTTTGAACAATTTAAAAAAACGTTTTAGTTGTCGGGTCTCGCCCGATCGTTTGCACTGGATGGGAAGCTTGCACATGCGGATTGGAAACATAAACCCACCTGACTGAGGTATATTGGATTCAAATTACTGGCGAAACGCCTCTACTGACCTACATCATATTGTGATGTGTGAATCTAGGAAGTAAAGAGACATATGACACAATATACCTATATAGATATATAAATATACTAACATAGTCGTAATATACAGGGATTTATGCTGATAAAACTACTGTGAAAAACGATGGCCTCGCACGGTCCAGCGGTTCCAGATTAACAGCCTGAGATGATTCAACATAACTGAGAGATATCATATTTATTATACCAACTAACATATGCCGTAGACACCTAAATATTTTAATGGATTTTCGACATAATTAATTTTTTTAATAGGAAAAAAACAGAGAGTGCGCAAGCAAAATATCTTATTGTCAGTTAAAAGTTCGTTATATAATGTTCAACGTCGAATTCACCGGTGCCTAAGATTAACTGTGATGGGACATATTACTGACAGACTACCGTCATTTGTTTGGTTATTTACTGTATTTCTTGTATATGTATCGTGTCTTCTTACTTTCACATCAAAAGTGGATTGTGAATAGGTGCATGACGTTAGCCCTGCGTGTTTGAAATACTGTGGAACGACGACTTATATAAGAATGCCAGTGATCCCAAATATTTCAGACATGAAGAGCCTGAAAAAATGTTAACATTCACCGTATGTGTGTATCTCCCTGCTGTGACATTACCGGTGTATTATTGACTTTTGTTTTGTGTGGAGAATTTAATAACAAGTATATCACGAGAGGATATAAAATAATGTTCAAATCAAGGCGATGTTAGGATCTTATATGCGACAGGGACAACTTTGATCCGATTGTCGTCTTATTAACATTGACGAACATTATCGTCCATCAAAGGGAAGTTATAGACAGATTAACATTGTGTGTTTGTTGCGACAAAGCGTTGGAGAAAATTTACGCAGTTTATATAGGAATTCAGTTATCTCCCGGACTCTTGATGTTGAATAGAACAAAGTTTTGGAGCAGCATTCTACCTTGTGATGTTCAAACTGGACATGCTCAAATTAGTGTTCATTACTTATGCTATATGCTTGAAATTTGATGCAAAAACATATTGGATACAGTAACTACATTTTCTGTTAAAACTCTGACACGGTGAAAGTAAACCTCTGAAACTCGAATTAGATATATATAAGACGAAAGGAGTTAGGATCTGTGTTCATTTATTCCTTTCTTTCCTGTGGTGCTGCTCTGTCTCCCCAGTTTGTGAGTTGTGCATATAGTATTAATATACATTAACACTGAGACATGCAAATTTTTTCGCAAGTTATTTTCTACGTTTAATCAGCCTTGGACAGATTAAGGTCACACCTGATTTCTTCTGTGTATGAATTACATGAGTGCTGAACCGTTCTAAACCATACAGATTAATGTATTAAGCCATGTGACAAAAGTTAATCAGTCAATGAATCACCGACATAAAACAATAAGAAACATGGATAGCTAGCCAAAAAAATGTTTGATTTAGAAGCACCTTCTGTGCTATTAACCTGTCTTTAAGCTATAACAGATGTTAAACGCAGCTTTACCGAGGACATTTCACCCTGACAATCAATCAATCAATCGCTCAACCAGCCAATTTAGTCCACAACGATTCTGGCAACGTTAAAGCAGTTACTGGATTATCCCACAAAGACGGGTGCCTTGTGGCTTAAGGCAGTTTTGTTGGAGCTTGGCAATGCTGTCATGGCACTGAAAGAAGATTAACTTTCTAACAAAGCAAAACATTTTAAACCCTATGCATGTGCTGCTGTATATACTGTTGAAACACACTGCGATCATACAAGTGAAACACCTTTCGACACGGTGTAAAACACCAATTGATCAATCAGAAAAGCGAGCAAAAACTGTTCCTGTAATTATTCAGCATTTCTGATAGCAATTGTTCCGCAACATCACACCGATACAGAGGACGCTTTCTGTGTTTTTTTAATTGCTACTCGACGAAGCACGGTGTCAAATAGTGTTGTGCTTCCTGTGCTTGTTTTATGGTGTCTCGACGAAGTGTGTCTGATGTTTTAATGCATCATATTGGTTAGTGCATGACTGACATGGCCCGTATATAAAGTTACGTGCCCCACAAGTACGCCGTGACTCGTGTACGTATTTTTCAATACCGAAACAAGGAAGACTGGATCATATTTCCTTTCAAAATCCACTAGTGTTTGCTTGCTTGGAGTATACAGGGTGTTATTATTGGTCGCTTCCATATTACGAAGTCGTGACGTCCTCAAAAAAACCTGTTTTTGCCAATGAATGAGACAAATACATTTTGTGACCAGCAGTGAATACCCACCCATTGTTGACAGAGCAATAACGGCTCCTCGTCTCACATTCTTGAACCTAAGCTACAGAGATTTAAAAACTCACCAAAGTTTGTTTTGTTCAGTTGTTATTTTCTGAAAATGCATAACTTTGGCATGGATCCATAAAATAAAAAAAAATATAAGGGGGAAAAACTATTTCTATAAAGATTCAAAATAAAACCACGGATAAACATCGGCCAAATGTCATAACTTGATATTCACGTCAAGAAAAGGGTGATAACTTCAGCTTTTTTTGTGGACTTTTTCATGCGATTAACAATGGAAAATTTTACTATAATGGGGATAAATTCCACTTCGGGTTCTGGTGGGGAACTTTCTACTCAAGCATGGGTGACAATCATAATAATGTCGATTTTAATAGTGCCAATCGTCATTCTGAACATTGCTGTCGTCATTGTTATTTTGAGGCATAAACCCATACGGACCGGAAGTTACCTACTTATTCTCTCCCTTGCCATGGCTGACGCATGTATTGGAGTATTTGTAATACCTGGTC
The DNA here is from genome assembly GCA_030265115.1 of Mopalia vespertina. Lineage (NCBI taxonomy): Eukaryota > Metazoa > Mollusca > Polyplacophora > Chitonida > Mopaliidae > Mopalia > Mopalia vespertina. Next base: position 18,563 of record JAQQZZ010074699.1, read on the forward strand.
GTATAGGCGCAAACTTTTCCGAAGAATGGATTGGGGATGTTATTTGTAAGACATGCGCTTATGCTTCGTTTGTGTCTGAAGCCGCCGCTGTAATGTCCCTAACAGCAATTTCTTTAGATCGATTCAGAGCTATTCTGTGGCCTTTGAAACCGAAACTATCTAACAAGAAGGCTTGGAGAATAATTATCTGCATTTTGTTGATTGGCATTGTGTATGGATTACGCGGAGGGCTGACATTTGGCCTTAAAGGTGTTCAAGTGGATGTAAATAGACACATAATATGTGTAATGATGGCACCCGATGATGTTGTTCGTCGCTCGTTAATGGCGCTAGATTTAACATTTTTATTCATAATTCCCGCTGTCACTGTCACAATTTGTTATGTAGCAATTTTATGCAAGACCAGAAAACACATGAACAGAATGCAGACTGCACGCATTGACAGCAGCGCTTTAAGAAAGAAAAAGTTAAAAGCAGTGCGCATGTCATTGTTGATGATTTCTATATTTGTGTTTCTACATTTACCAAAACACACCATGTTAATGTATGTATCAAGTGGCGGTTTATCCAAATCGCAATCAGTGATTCTGATAAATTCTTTTCTAATGATATCATTTCTAAATAGTGCTGTTAATCCTATCCTGTACGGATTCTTAAATATAAAAATAAGAAATGCCTTTTTTAAAATATGCAGGCAATGTCTTTGTAGGCCTATAGCGTGTTGTTGTCTAAACGCACGCAGACGCCCTTGCCATGTTCAATCCAGTACCGGAAGTGATCAGCAATGGATTAAGGACTTGCGCAACGACAATCAAACACCGGAAATTTCGTATGTTGAAAATATAGATGCTTCACCAAGGTGTGTGACAGAACAGGAATGAGACCCATCGCCCAGCTTCCCAAAGTTAGTGTTTTATCAAGAAATTCTTGATTAAACAAAACAGTACAATTCTTTCCGGAAAAGCAATGTTGAAATAAAAATAATGTCCGGAATAATCAGACCAATTGAAGATGAACAGATTTTTTAACACTAAACTTTGTTGTGGACTTTCACCTGTAAATGTCAGTTTGTATACTGAACCAAAACCCTCAGTCTTTCTATTCTTTAGAAAATGTCTATAATTATAACGCATATGATTCTGTTGACAGACACTGGTATCTGGCTCGTACGCGGCCACCAGTTCTCGTTAGGCCTTCCAAGGCTATGATGAATTATTTTAAGAGTAGAAGATCGGAAACAAGACTTTTGATTATGACCGTTTTGGACATACTTTTTATGTATAGGGTTACTACTTTTACCTAGATCTGTATTAACCTACCCACATGCGCATTGAGTTCATTTATTGAAGAACTGCGCTATACAAATGCTATTTATTATTATTATTATTATATTATTATTATTATATATCAATAAAGCAAACTAAACAAAATTTACTACTCGCCTGGGGATTAAATGCTTCCTGTTTAAAAATGCGTGGTTATATTATAAAACTAACAATCGATTCTGTTGCTCTCTTTAAAAAATTGTCGTCGCCCGGCTTCTATAACTTTCGTATCGCGGAGGCCTGTTGAGGCCCGTAATGCAATAAAAAACACTTAATGCAATAAGTATTGCATTACGGGTATCATTTTCTACCCGTAATACAACACTTATTGCATTCTGGGTACCCTTAATGCAATAATTATTTGTATTGCATTAAGGGTAATACTTCGATCATGGCCCGTAATGCAATAGTACTCAACCAAAAGCATTTAAGTTTTATTAGAGATTCATCAATCCCCTGGAACCCTGTTCGGTTCAAGTTAGAACAGTATGTGTGGAGCATTTTCATAAACTAAAGGAGTAGTAATTTTCAACAGAGCATTTACATTACGTCTCGAATATCTGCGTTTGTGTTGTTCTACTCGAATACATCGAGGTCACATACAATTGATATAACCGCCACATACAAGTGATATAACATTGAGCACGGCGATACACACCTAGCAATCAGCAAGCAATCAATCAATCAATCCCCTGGACACTAGCCTCGTGATCCCGTCCGGACATTATCCTCCTCGTACCCCACTCGGATTTTATTACCTCATCCAGATTTTATTGGGTGTGGCCGTGTTGGCGGTGTTATTGATAGATTGTTTGTTTGTTTGATTGGGGTTTAACGTCGTACTCAAGGGTATTTCACTTATATGACGACGGATGGTCCACTT
>JAQQZZ010074710.1:0-20766 GCA_030265115.1 Mopalia vespertina
GACAATCCGTCGTCATATAAGTGAAATACCCTTGAGTACGACGTTAAACCCCAATCAAACAAACAAACAAATCTACCCGGGATTACAATATAGATTGTAATCCCAGATTTTTCAGAGAAAAATGATTATTTCTCAAACAAAGTTCATCTGAGTGACTTCAAATTTGTTAAATTTTAAAGAGCTCAATGTCGACCAAAAAGAGAGACTCATTTGTTCTTTGTTCGACCTATATTTTTTAAAATGTTTTTCGAAAGATTTCTTTTGTGTTTTTAGACAGACAAACCAAAAAAACGTCGACTGATATCGTTGTAAGCAAAATATCGAAAAAATGAGGCAGTTGTAGTATTTTCTGTCCACATTGATTCAATTTGCAATAAGTACCAAAGTTACAATACTTTATATCCTGAGTATCTAAGCTTTTAAAAATATATACATTAAAAATGTCTACCTATTTTCTGTGTGATAATGGGCTTAGCAAATCATTTTGCTGAAAATCAACCCAGGGGCCAAGCAAGACCCTAATAGGTATGGCCCATCCAAAACGCAGAAAAGAATGCGAAATTGTTTAGAATGCCAATCCCAGCCGTCACGTTAGAGAGACCATATATAATGGCTTTATATTAATTTCTGCTCGGTGTATTATTACAATCATTTAATACATTTATAGCATACAGACATCTTTCACTCAGTTATGAAACTATTGAACAGAATTGTAGTAAATATAATACGTTCGCGTATATATATTTTTTTTAATTACCAAATCTCATGGGTCATAGAAATGTTCCCACAGCGGTAAAATCTAGACGTTTTGACTTTTTTTTTCATGCCAAACGAAAGTTTAAAAAAACCGAAAACTTAATACTCTGCCAGAATATTACAAATAACGCTTCGACGTTTAGATTTAAAGTTACGTATGACACACATTCTATACTAAGTTTTATTTTGGTATTTATAATTTGTTGATATAACACAAAATAGATCGACAGTGTCAGTGGATACAGGTAGATAGCATGCCAAATTCCTTAAACCACCCAAGGGGCAGACACAACTATTGACAAACAGAAGCATGTATGGACACAGAGTGTAAATATGCAGTTACTTTAAAAACTAACCAACTAGAACCCAAGATAGGACATGTAATCATTACCAGTGGTGTTTTCCAAGTAGTTCTTTTTTTACAGCCCAGAGCTATCACCAGAGCGACCTGTGTGTACTGTCAGACGAGTTACCTGCACCCCAAAGCCTCTTTTGTCTTATCACATTTACAATACATAAAGGAATTGTCAAGAGTATAAAGCGAAAGACTCAAGCTGACACCAAACCCGTCGATTGCTTGTCACTCCATCTGGTAATCAGCTAAAACCGTTCTGCAAACCAATCTAACAAATGGTGTAACCAAATTACCACCAAACATGATAAAAAGCTTTCGTCATTTGGCACGAAGATAAACATTTCTACATGGGCTTTCATCGGATTACAATTGTGTTCTGCGGTGAGTGGTCTGCATTATCTCTGACAATAAACCCGCAATCAATTTCGAATTGTCCTTGCATGAAAGATAATTTTAGTTTGTCTTTTTTTTTTTTGGACTTGCGGCCTTTCCTGTTTATTCATTATCCATAGATTATATTTTCTTAATATGCTCATTGACGCACCCCCAATTTTATCATATATCACTTTCAACATTAAATAGAACTTAATAAAATAGACTATATATCGTAATTAGTTGCATCGTTGGTTGTTAGGCAACAACAGCTTTGCAATAAAAATACGGAAGCGCCTTATGAGTTAAACTCCGTCGCAAATTTAGATTTGTTAGTTTGAAGGTGTTGGGGGGAAGGGGGGTGGTGAGGGGGAAACAAATATAACGAGTGCCATAAAACAAATTTAGATTATGTTTGATATAATCAAGAGATAAGCGCTGATTATTATACCCAAAATATTTGTATTGCGCTATGGATTACAGCTTCAGTAGATACTCATAAACTGATTTATTTTACTTCTGATGAACTAACCGAAACCGACATAGTTTTTAACATATCTATTTGCTGAAAATGGAATAAGAGAACTTTATTATTTTTTCTTTGCGATACATAGATTATGTTTTTACAAAACAAAATGTCCAATCAAACTTTGAATGGATTTCTTCTAACCAGTAACGGGATCAACAGTAAATTTAAATGAAATTAAAATAAATCATATAAACGAATTGTGCATACAGCACTCTTTCTCATGGTCGCGAAAAGTGGACAACTCACAATCAAACTTTCATAAACGGCAATGGGCCAATTTATTCCTTGGAAAACTAGGACATTTTTGCGGATCATACTATAATGTTGCCTTGGTATTTGGTGATACTCTTGCCTGCTAGATTACAGTCGCTTAGTTATGTGGAAGGCCATACATTATGGTCAAATAGTCTAAAGCTTATTATAAAATACTTTTTTGTAGGGAAGGCCTACACAACTTAAACGACTGCTGAGTGAAAAATGGACGTTTGTGTAGAAAACCTGAATTTATGGGGGTGGGATGGAGGGTGTAGCCTCCTGGTCCACTCCCAAGAAATCATGGTTATTGAAGGATCTGCGCACAATTCATTTTTCGCAATGATCAACCCTTTTTTATTCTGATCTGACGTCTGAAACGCTTTCTTGTGTTCGAAGGGAATTTTCTTTTTTTTTGATTTTTTTTATTGATATTAATGCCGAAAAACGTAGACAAAAACGTTTAATAAGGCTGTAATGAGAGATAAGAACAAGGCTTTTACAGATTCTTTCTGTTGTGACCAATACAGGAAAACTAAATGTGCTTGTGAACATTTACTTGGCTACTCATTTTACTGTATCTATTTTATCTGTTATCCGCTTAGGTGTCGCAGAAACTTTACCAATCAACGCATGTGTGTTAGGCTACTTGACAATCAGTGTCGTTGAAATATGTGTACATCCAATCTTCCTTCCCGTAGGAAAGTGTCTAGCCGTTCGGAATAGCCCAAGGCACAACTTGTTACTTTTCGAAATATCTAAAAGACGAATTGACCAAATGTAGATGTTATTGGGTTCAAGTCTGCCAGAAGAATGTTTTTATTATTAGAACAGTTGATATTCAGAGCACAGTGCAAACAATCGCAACAGGCATAGACATAGTTCAGTGTAGTTGTACGTTAATAATCACCTTTAAATAAAGACAAATATACAATTAATTCGAATATAAAGGTGATTTTTTAAAATGGAATTTCCACCGATAAATTTCACATAGTAGACTCCGAAAGATGATGCACAATTCATTTTTACTTTAAAGTTAGGTTTATTGAAACCATCTTCAGTGGTTTGAAATGGGTTTAAATAAACCGAAATATTAAGTCAACATTAACAGTTTGAAGTTAAATTTGATGCCACGAGTTGGAATATGAAGTTCTTTTTTCTATGTCGATTTCCTTGGAAACTGAAAATGAGAACGGTGGATTAAATGTTGCAAATGATTGTTAAATTGCAAGGTGAGTTTGTCACTTATTTGAAAACAATACTTCCTTATAAATTGTTCTGTCTTTTTTCATGTGTTGGTATTTTAGTTATTTATTACTATATCGACAAACAGCAAAACCTAAAGCGTGCCTCTGTCAGAACTAAAGGGGGTTTGTGGGTTTCGTTTCTATTTTAACCTTTAAAGGTGTTTTATAGGGATTATTGGTTGAGCCTTATGGACGAAACGCTAAAACGGTCTCACAAAATTGGCTTAATTGGATAACAAGCGACTAATTACTTGCTGGATATCTTGTTGCAATTTTTGACAAAAATTGGTAAAACCAGCCTGAATTGGATTGATTCATTATGAACATCGAAATTTTTAAAATGGCATAGAAGGTGAGATGTTCTGTCCATATTAGGAGAAATAAATGTGGAAAAATCCACTTTCACGTTAAATATAATAATAGTAAATCTAATTGAAATAATGCAATAAACTGCTGGAAGGACAAATCTATTCAGTAAAATCACATTAAATTCTTTATTCACCAGGATTTAAGTTAGCTTGTTGTTTATTATCTACTCTGCAAACTTTTATATTACTTTGTGTAAACACGTTTAAACTGTGATTCTTGTCAGACCACATTACGAGCCCACATTGGCCCGCTCTCTTCACATAACAACAAGGGCAGTATGTTTGTGCCAAGCATAGTCATACGGTATGACCAAAACTTCCACATGTTATAGTTGTGTGAAGAGGTGGACACACTAGGCGAGTTTTGGAGCGCATTTTGAAGGGAATTCTAATGACCTTCAAATTCGCATATTGTGTTCAGTGCGGCGAGCGTCACTGAGATTCGGCCGAATGTAATCTACGTACATTAAGCGAGTTTGATATATTCGGCCGAATATTTTTTGCCGGCGATTCATACGCGTAGTGTGTCCACTATTAATATCCCCATCAGATCAATTCTGTATTTTCTATGAGGAAGACACACCCATTTTGTGAGTAGACAATGGAAGTTACTGGCCTTTCTGCTAACCTTTCAAGTCTACATTCATGGATTGATTGATTGATTTGATTAGTACTTTACGCCACATTCAGCAGTACTCCAGCTACGCTGTGGCCTGACTAAATTCACGGAGAAAGAAAGAAAAATGGCGGGCTGGTAACATATACTTGAACTGTATTTCCACACTTTTAACAAGGCTACTAGGCGACTTCAGGTCGCTTTTGGCATATCAAATAAGTCAGAAAGTTCAGTATATTAAATTTGAGTTGGCACTATTAATTGGACAAACAATAACCGTTGGGTTAAAAATAACATACCACTTATTTGCATTCGAACTCTGTATCTCTACGAGGCGACAGGATATGATAGACTATAAGAGATAGACAACTGAGTAGGCCCTAGCTATTAGTTTAATATAATATTGGAATAATAAAGAGGGCTCTGAAAAATTATACTTGGGCATTTATTCCACAGCAGTTTATTGTGTTTGTATATTTACTATCAAAGGAATACTTGGTAAAGTAAAATAGTAATAGAGGGGCTGTCCATGGATCAATCGAAGGTGCCTGATGTGTCCAAGCATCGATACAATCACAGGTGACAATGTGCGTCGTTATCCTCATCAAACGTCGGATCGTGTGTGATTTATATTTGGCGTTTATTATCAACGCCTTTATAGTTTATTAGCTTTTGGGCAGAGGGGCTCCTAATATAACATAACATCGACAATTAGTTCCCATGATATACTTGTGGTATCCCCACAACGCGTCAACGTTATTTCAAGTAAAACACCATTTGACAGATTTTTGAAAGGCCGGCACAATATGCCTCTAAAACGGCCTATAACTCTGGACACAACCGTTTCGTTAGTAGCAAACACTATTTGTTATTTTCTATTTTTCTGACATTATATCCTGTCCTTTGAACAAGACAAGACAATGTACATAAACTACTCTACGATTGGTTCAATCTAAACAAAAAGCACGTCTCTGAATTTCAGATTTACGATCCCAGTCCTATTCTATTTGTGACTGTTGTTTCATGTAACACGATGCGAAATAGTAAACATCAGTGTTAACCTTGATATAGAATACACCAATAAGATCATTATAAAACAAGGGATATAATACCTATCGATCATGTGACAGTATTAACTAGGATTATCTGCCCTGTTGATGTTTTCTGTGAAATTGTTTTGAGAATGAACCACTCTATGTAGCTTTTACTGTTTTGTCTGATTCTACGATCGGTTTTCTGCGACCAACTGCAATAAAATAAAGGTAGCCTGTGTCTGTTTAAAAAATCTGTATGCTTTTGCCTGCACTGTATTCTTGGCACCAAATTTTACAGATATATACCTTTATAACTTTAGAAGGTACAATATTCTAGTATTACTTTGGTCTGTCTGCAACTTGAATATTTAACAAAACGATAGAACAAAATTATCAGGTTGTTCAAAGTGAATATTCATTCAGATTAAATAGAACTTAACTTGCAATTTAAAAGCCACCATAGCAACTCAAAACAATTGACACATCAACACAAATAACCTAAATTTCTATGACAATCAGCATTAAGATTCTGCAGGTGACATAAATTGCAGAATAGTCTTTATGGCATCTTTCTTAACCTGAAATAAAAATGTAAGCAAACCTTATTTTATCCACGTCTTGTTGTTTTAGGCGTAGTCATATTCTCTGTTAACCCATCCTCTGAGCCCTCGGGCCAGGGGCAGTTTGTATGAAGAGTAGCAATTCTGTCTTTACTTAGCACTAGAGGAAAATTAACTTTCGAACATTATGGAACCGCTGCACATCTTGGATCTGCTAGTGTCAATACTTGTTGGTATACACCGACGTCATATAAGTGAAATACCATTAAGTACGGAGTCAAACACCAATCAATCCAATTCATCCAATCCTCTTTACCAAAGAAATTTATATTAAATACAACTACTTGTAAACAATTGTTTGGCGGGAATAAAGTCCCGAGAGGACCCAATATAATGAATGTTATCAGCTATTACATACGTGTAACGGCTAACAATAAACCTAATCCAAATCCCGAAATTATCCTAACAAATAGAATTGTCATTTGACAAAGCGGGCGTTTAGAATTACTAAAATGAAGAAATAAAGAAATGAACTCAGAACAGTACTTTTCCCGCTAATAACCCGTTATGAATCGCGTTAATATTTTTTTAATTTAATAACACATATATGTTTGCAACAAAATTTTGGAAAATGGAAGCTAATGCAAAAAAGTGCAGGCATGTGGATATAAATGTCAACGGCAAATTAACAATCCATGATATGTAGCTCTTCACAACAGGATTCCCCTAATGAGGAAACTCGTTCGTTCAGAAAGTTATGTACCATACACGCTTGATCTGGTTGAACAACTCATTTGAAAATGACACATGACACTAATTTGGAGAGACGATAATGTGATAAAAAACGGTACATATTTTACAATCAGTTATATCATCCAATAATTACTTAGTAATTTTTGTGTTATTTTCATTAATAAATTCATCTTTTAATGTACGTTTCTATTTCATAGGCTTCTCTTGTGTTGTGACATTATGTTAACGGTCGCTGGAAGAACAGCAGATACATATGGTAAAGTAAAACGTGATAAGAGTAAACTGCGATTTAATATTTTGTGTCATTAATTGTATAATTTGAGATGAAGCCATAATGTCCTGAAACACTTTCTGATCGATTTGTAATAGCTGTTCAAAATAGTACCTGATTAATGCATGCACGGGCTATATCATTATACCGATTACACACAATTATTGGGCCCCAGAGTGTAAAATATAATAGAACTGCTGACACATTATAATGAAGAAAAAAATTATCAAGTGTGATTTATATTAGGTGGTTAAATTAACACATCCATGCATTGTTTTCCTTAAACTCATAATGCGCCAAGCACTAGTGCCAAGCTTGAATCAACACAACGAAAAGTGGTTTGCCATATTGGAATAACGAAAAGTGCTCCGAAATAGTTCATACTGACATTAAATCTATGGCACTGCAGCTCGTTTATAAATTTACTTAGCCATCAACGGATTATTTGAAGAAGTGAATTACGTGGGTGATGTAGATGGGCTCCCCATGGGTCAGTCGATGGTGTATTGATATGTTCAAACATTATTAAAATTTTCGTGACAATATTCTACTTTATGCCCTGCCATACTCCGAAACGCTAATTTATATGGCGTTAATTGTCATCGCCTTTGCTTTGTCCATAAATGGACACGGCATGAGAAAGGGCTCAGTCAAACAGTTAAAACAAAGCCCTTTACTAGTTTACGTTGCTAACAATGTATAGGAAACACAATTCAACATTTCTATATAGGCTTTCGCAGTAGATATTTGCCGACTGACTATCGTAAACTTGATTGATACCAATTCGGGCTTAGATTGCTTTGCATCCTTTAATCTGATACAGATTTGGCGTTATATATGTCAACAAGTGCTTGGACTGATAAGGTAGAGGACATCACACTTCATTATAAGTGCATAAATTGACCAGTGTACTTGAAATTGGCTGGCCTCCAGTCAGCGTACTTATCGGAAATTGAAAATCGAGACACTACGTGTTGCTTCATCCCATAAAGCACATGGAGACCGAACGTCAATTCACGTCGTAGCGATCGAATTCAAACTGGACAGGAAATCTGTAGGCCAACTTTTCAGGTTTTTAGTATATGCAATATTAAGAACATTCTTCTCTGAACTGACCTTGGTCGAGTGTAGTTTATTCCCACTTATAAGAAGTTGCGCATTACCTGAATGCGAATAAAGCTATTCGAAACCAAGCATAAGTGTTATTATTAAAATGAAAACCCCAAGAGTGAATTATTATTTCTTCTTTGAGACACATTACTGGTGTCGGGTTTGTAGGAAGAGTGGTTGTGGACGAATATGTCCCAGGAACATTAGCTATTTTTACTGGCGTACATGTTGTAGCCTAAATTTAATCGAGCAACCGTATCCCAAAGTCTTGTGTCACTAAAATGACTGCTGATAATATCAACTATGTATCAAGTATAAATCTTCATAACAGATTTCTCGTGGCGAGCCGGACACATGGAACTCTTCCAGGTATATATACGTGACGCCCGCAGTGTGTCTTCCATTTTATTTCCAGTTCATATTGCAAGCGTCGTGTATACAGGTGTTTTCTTGGAAACTTCCGAATGAATTACCAAAGATTTGTTTTTACTGAGGTACATGTACCAACTCTCTGGGCTGTGTTATGGCTCACATTAAAAGACATGCAAATGACACCAGAACTGTTGTAACTGTGAAATACATGTAGTCTACATCACACATGTGAACCATGATATGACGTCTCAATAAAGCCCGCCGCACACGAGCGATTCTCCGTCGGCGACTAAAACTCTCAAGAAAATCACTCAGTGTGCGGCTGGCTTGCGACGCGACTAGACACTGTCGACGACTAGTCGCAAGGGATCAAACTCGTTTGATATCTTGAACTCGTCGCCGACTGTCGGTGACTTATCCCCGTGTGTGCAGCAAACATGCGACGGAAAATCGCAGCCACAAGTTGTACATCCAATCAACAGCCGAGATACAGTCACATGATTTAAATTTTAAAAATGTTAACGAATGTATAATAAGCTAGCTCCGTCGCCTGTGTCTTTAATGATAAAAATCAAAGTTAAATTTTGTATGCAGAGTTCAATGAAAGTCATTTTTTTTTTAAATCATGCGAAGTGTTAGACACGTGGTATAAATACCCAATGACTTTGGAAGAAACGCCGACTCAGAATCGCTCCGAGTGCGGCAAAAGCTGTCGCCGACGGAAAATCTCTTGCAATTAGTCGCCGACGGAGAATCGCCCGTCTGCGGCAGGCTTAAAGATGATGAATGCACATATGCACCTTTCTCGCCATATTCTAAAGTACATGACACGTGGAAACGTATCAATTCCCTGGTAGTCATTACATTAACAAATCATACATGGTAATCCCGCCTAAATCCAAAATATTTAAAACTTTCCAGAAATATTGGCATCATTCATAATAAAAGAGATAGAGAAACGAAAAGACGTTGACAACATAGTACTATTCGCTTTTGTTAGTACTCTTACTTATCTTAATAACTATAATACTGGGCAAACACTTTTAAACCCAACTTTTCTCCCGGATTATATAACATAACGCCTCAATCGCATCATCTGAAAATCATCTAGACTAGAACCTATCCAGCCTCTATTCATCAAACATAAATAACTAGTCAACGAAACTATCAACAACTTTCTCAACTTCCACAAGACTTAATCCCTCCTTTACTGCACAACTACTTCATCGATCTCCATCAAATGCTCAATTATCCAGCCCACTAAAACATGTACAAAATATAAGCTCTTCTATCAAAATGGCACACTACTCATTAGACTATTTCCCGTGAAACCGCAAACTTTGGAACAATCTCCAAACAACACTAAAAACTATATATTCCATCTCAACGTTTACATCAACTCTAAAACTGTCATATTTTCCAATTACCAAGTTAATCTTATACATTTCGATTAAATAATTAGTATAGGGCCAACTAATACTGTTTTACAACTTCTTGTTTAAATATTGATTTGTATATATTGATATCATTTGATACTAAGTTACTAAGATCTACACATTTTTTTTTATACATTTTGAAGTTTAATGAACATTCATACATATTTGTAAGTACGTTTCTTAAGAAATTTATCTTATACATAATACCTGTATCACTATATATGTTTTGTATACACCGTATAAAATATTCCTTAACAAAGTTATAGAGACAATTCCATGACGCCTTTAATGTGGAATTTTCCTTAACTTTTTGGGAATTTTTCGTGACCTCTTAAGGATAATCCATAAATATTTTTAGAATAATCCTTGCCCCCAAGACAAATTCCATTCCCTTTTCCTTAAAATTTATGGACTATTCCGCTGGTGTTTTATTCGAGGAATATTCCTTAACTTTTTACTTAAGATGTTAAGGAATATTTGTTTCAGTGTAATGTTAATTTTGGATTTATCAAGTGACTAAGGGTTTAAGTCCAGCCCCTTTATATATTAGTCCCCACTGGCATGTCTGTAATATTTATATTTGAAACATTGTGCGAATAGAAACATAAAAAGCCGGTGAATTACAGACTGGTGATCACATTAAATCATTTCTACTTCTGCAACGACGGGAAAAAAATTCCCATGAAATTTTATGCCATTAATCTGTATAATGGAGTCTCAAACAAAACAGTGTTTTTTTTTATTTATGTCTCCCATTACGTTTTTATATTACTTCATTATTTAAACTACAAACCCGAACTCTTCAGCTACTCCACGTTAACATTTACTTTTACGACACTTGGCTGTCATGCCCGGGACTTTTGCTGGCCGAATGGTCGAAAAAATAAATGTTTATGTGGATAAGCGCAGGAGATCGTGTTCAATACAACCGACGTATGAGTCTTACACAATACACTTTATTGTGTAAATGTATCTGCCAAATGCTGAGTGGTATGTTGTAAAAGTTTAATAATGTTTCCTTGGCGGACATAAATGCCAATGTGGGGAGATTATATTCGCCTTAAAAGCAAAACGGCATAGTCCGGAAAAGAGACAATAAAATATCCCTATTGCCAGATACATGCTTTAAGGATTCGTCTTTTATGCTTGGTGATAAAAAAAGGCCTTTTATTTTCTGTTGTTGGATTTACAAGACTGACGATTTACACAATGGCCACTGTATAGAACGATTTCAGACAGGCTATCGTTTCCACCAATCAATGTGTTCTCAGAGTTCCAATATGGTTAAATAGTCGTAGCTTTAATCTAGTAGACCCAACACATATCACGTTTATGCTTTGCTTGAATTCGATAATCCCTTAAATTTTGTCAATCAGCTTGTGGTTATACGCCATCCTTCGGGGGATAACAACTGCAACATTTTCGACAAGAGTGGAAAACTTGAGCAAGATTTTGAAAAAGTCCGTAAGTAAGTTAATACAATGGAACTGAACGATGCATGTGGTTGGCAGTATATACTGTTAACACAAATTTAATGGCATTCAGCAACGTATGCAAGCACAGTTGTTAAATATCTTGTCGGCCCGCGACACTTGCTTAGTGGTTAGCGCGTACACGGGATCGAGTCACACAATCCGGAGTGGTTTTTACCAGGTTTCCTTCCGGTTTTCCACCGTAATTAGGTAATGAACGGTGTGAAGTGGACAATCCGTCGCCATAGTGAAATACCTTTGAGGACGACTTAAATCCACAACCAAACAAAACAATCTCTTGTCTAAAGGGCCGATACATTATTATTCACTATTTTCTACTTTGGATATAAAATCAACGCTTCCTGAGATCCCGGGCTGGATAAAAGGAGATTAGTCATCATTTTCCATCAACATACCCGCAGTGTCAAGTCGTCAGAAAGGGATGTATACATTAGAGGACGAAATAAAATATTATTGATTGATTGATTGGGGTTTTACGCAGTGCTTAAGAGTATTTCACTTATATGACGGCGGTGTATTCCAAACTCAAAGATGTGAAGCGTTTTCATAACGTTGGAAAGTTAATTTTCCTCCAGTGCTTAGTAAAGACAGTAGTGCTTCTCTTCAAACATACTGCCCTTAGCCAGAGGGCTAATTATTATTGCAGCTGAGCACTAAAAGCTGCAGACGGTCAATAAAAACAAATAAATAATACAATTAAACGAAACCCTCCCAAACCTCCACAGATCATGTTTTGTTAATAGGTAAATAAAAAATAAAACATGCTACCAAACATATCTTTACGCTAAATATCATATAATCAATCACAGAAAATAATTAAATTATGTCGTGTTTCTTCAACAGCCAAATAGTACGATTAATCAACAAAAACATGACAGCATTACGTAGCTATTTAATCACCTTACGTAAAACACTTATCGATCAATTAAATTAAATGTCGTTCTTTAGACAGAGGTGTAATTTTAGTTAGAAATATGCTCTGAAAAGCAAATTTGCACAAAGAATACACAAATAATTGAAACTGCAAGACCAATTATAGAAAATACGCAGCTAAAGAGAAAGTGAATTGCTGTTTCCATTTTATTATGCACACCACATGTGTAAATTCTTGTATTTTCTGTTCCGTTTATGTAAATCTATCTGCAGAATAAGTAATCGAATTACATGAGCAACTGAAGTCACATTTAAGCTCATTTGTGCCATTGCGTCAGGTACCGTACTTGAAATCACGTGATTATTCTCGTTCAGATTTCTTGCATCAAGGTTTTAGCCAACACGATAACAAAGATTGGTTAATAGATGGACAGAAGGCTTATCTTGTTTCTCTCAGGAATATCCCTATGGACATACAAACCAAGTTGATTTTAGGTTAAAATAACTGGAAAGAATTACAAAAACACAAATGCTGGATCGGAAGCACGATTTAGGTCTTACTTTATTCGATCCAACCTACAAATCATGTGTTTGAGAAAAATGGCATGCCAGTTTATAATTAACTTGTCAAAGGGTTGTCTTTCTGAAAACACCTCACACTGGTGTCTGATATTTTGTTAATTTAAAAATGTGTTTGTTAATGAAATGACAACAGTCATGGTATGTATTTCGAGAATTATTTGTTTGCCCCGAGCTCAATATAGATTTTGTCAACTTTGTTGAATTTTATGATTGTATTCACTTGAGAAAGACCCCGGCATGTGGGCCGAAAGCTCATATAAGTGTTAACTATTCGAAATTGGTAGGCGAATTGGAAATAGTTCTTCCTAAAGCCTAAATATATGTTTTATTTAACATTTAATCATTAACGAGGAATGAAATGAATGCATTTGTGCATGACTAGTTATGTTGCGGATAAATCAAACTAAACTCGCTTCTGAGTAAAGAAGAGTTAAATTTTTTCTGCAATCTCAGCCACTGCTTTGCTTAGATGTTTTGCTTTGATTAAGGCTAACGTCTTATTGCCTTCGCACAATTTTTCTGTCTAATTCTAGAAATGGTTTTCACATTTGAAAAACCAACCACTTACGTCTACATGCTTTCTTAACGTGTATGATGCCTAACTGCTGTGGGACAGTATTTGGCTAAGTAAATACTGTTATAGTTTGTGTTGTAATATGGCATTGCAATCTTAGTGTACACAGCTTGATTTAATTCCATTGGCCTACTAATTGCGGGTGGTTGGAGGGAGCTTCATGTTGTCCTGGTGCTCTCAGGGCTAAAGGGGAACAGGAAGCCGATATGTTTGTGGTGTCTGTATTGCGTCTCGTATTTGTCCCGTGATGTCTTTGTTTGTCGCAATAAGTGTCGAGGGTGGTTGCCTGCACCCATTGGGCTGGCATGTCGTCATATAAGTGAAATACCATTGAGTACGACGTTAAACCCCAATCAAACAAACGCACAAATATTAGCCTACTAAGTAATATGTGTGGACATATAACTGAAATTGCACCAGTTCTTCATTTATAGGATACAGTCTAATTCTATGTTGCCTGCAACCGTGGCTTATGGTTAAAGTGTCTGCCTTCTAACCCTACTTCGATGTGTCGTCGAAAGGTTCCAGTCCGTCTATCGACCATCAGGTATTTGCCGGAGTCACACGGTGCGACTCCAGCAATCGCGAGGGTTGATTTAACGAGGGTTCCTCCCTGTTCTCCATCGTATTTAAGCAAGAAACAGTGTGAAATGGACAATCTGTCGTCATACAAGTGAAATGCCCTTGAGTACGACGTTAAACCCCCAATCGGACATGGAAAAGCTGTGAATTGACGGCATTCGTTTTTCTAGAGGTGTACAATGGATCACAAACAGCATATCCCCAGACTGCCAGTATAATGAGAATAGCAATATATCACATATTGATCTTGAAATATTACCATAATGCATTAACCAGTAGATGTCTCTTCTGGACGGAATTATCGCCCAAGTACAAATAGATCGACAATACACAAACACTGCTCATTGATGATTAATGATATTGGTTTTGCAGTACCACACATATTTAACATGATTTTTACCGTTATGTTTATTTCTAAAAATTAATTACACTGTCACAGGGATGTGGATAAGCTCAAATCGATAAACTTTAGTTATAGTAATAGTGCGTACATCAATACATTGCATGGAGCCGCCAGAAACCAATTACCTATCAAACCATCAATACAGTTTTAATACTTTCAGTCACTTAATTGCTGATTCAGTTCAGTAGAATACTGCTTTTATTGACGTTTTCGCCAACTCACAGGCCTTTCTCTGTCCCTTTATTCTATATAGTCATGAAAAATGTATTTTTTCATTACAGCAGCTGTACGTGAACTTTCAATTTCACGAAGCGCTGCTTAAGTGCGACATTTAACCTCCATAGCGGGCTCTGTTATATTTCAGAAGCTTCGCTCGACCCAGGCGGCTTTACAGTCGTTTGATTAAATCCCGAAATATGTCGGACAAAAGATAAAGCCCTACACAAGTAGTGTAATTCCGAACACAGATAAAATCATGTTTACTGGAGGTTTCGACACTTTATTTTGTTGTCATCATCACTCCTGAAATATCGAGCAAACACGAAGATCTCTATTCTCGGAAATACATAAGCCTACTTGTGTATTATTCTAGATTCATGAATGGAACGGTTTTTTTTTTAGCGAAAGCTTTATTGGATATATTTATTAAATAAAAATTTGTTTGTTAATCATATCAACATACAAAACTGGTTAAATAAAACTCAATAGAAAATGACAAGGAAAGTACATAAACTGTTACTCTTAAATTGCTTGTTCGTTTTGTAGTATTTATATTTGTGTAGGATAGTTATTGTAAGATATTCCCGGCGACAATGAAAACAGATTAGTCAGCTCAACTACACACAATAGACTTTTTGCCCATTTACTTCAAACATAAATCACATTTACTGATTCCCTGACATAAAGTTCTTTAAAGCTGCCTTTCCTCGGTAGTTACGTGATTTCTGTCAGCACAAGATGAATGCATTATATGCTATATTTATTGTTCTGTGAGTGTTTTGTATTTGATTTGATTGATAGGTATAATATTTTGAACTTTTTCAAACACTTGATCGGGAAATGAGTGCTCCACGGAATGTCGTTGTGTTTTTTCCTATTTAAGGTTGATGGCTATGTGCAGTTTGATATTTGTCTTCCTCTGTAATATTTATCAGCACTTTTTTTTCGTGTACTTTGGAAAATGTATATACGCCCATGTTTTAAGTCTTGATCATGTGTAAAAATAAATGAAGTGTATTTTGTTTAAAAAACACATACCTGGATCTCCTATCTATCTTTTAACCATAGATTTGGATCGATTTTAAGGAACAAGACATTGTCATCCATAGGGATACCTTGTTGCACTTGAACAGGATTGACTAAGGTAGGATTTACGCTTGAAAGTCTTAGGAAGGACCGCCGCCGTGACTTAGTGGTAGCGTGTGCGCTTACTAATCCTACTTCGATTTAACGTTCACAGGATCGAGTCCGTCTGTCGACTATCAGTTATATGAGTGAGTCACAATATGTGGCTCTGGAAAACGCGGGGTTGGTTTTTACGAATTTTCCTCCCGGTTTCCCACCATAATTAGATAAGGAGCAGTATGAAGTGGACAATCCGTCGTCATATAAGTGAAATACCCTTCCGTACGACGTTAAACCCCAATGAAACAAACAAACAAAAGTCTTAGTCTTAGGCAGATTGTAGGTCGATTTGATTGTTTTGCAAATTCACTTCAAATTTACTAGAAAGATAGCACGTAATTCGCTTATTTACCATATTGTCTATTGGAAGCGTGAAATTAAAAAAAAAATGGTTTCTATTTTTTTTTTGTGGAAATGTAGTTGATGGCCTAAGAAAAACGAATATCGTGCTTCGAAATGCTCTGCGTAAATGAAATTTCTTCCGTGATAACCTATTAGGGCATTGACGAGTTCAGGATTTGTTTTTTCCATACGCACTGCTGTCAGAAGTTATGAGCTGACTTTGCAACAACATATTGACAGTTACTGGAGCAAGAGCTGGAGAGACTGATTGATAATAGGTGGATTGCAAATGTAGTTGCAAACGGGTAACCTTATATAAATTTGAATTTTTTTCGGACTGTCCAATTTTTGCAACAACTTTGGTGGGGCGTGGGCTACGAACCAACCCTGACAACTGTTTTATGATGTCTCTTTGATTGGGCCGATGGGGCTAAAGTTACCACGAGGACTGATCGATAGCGTCTAGTGGCACATAAGTTTGCACGAGGACTGATCGATAGGGTCTTGTGGGACATACGTTTGCACGAGGACTGATCGGTAAGGTCTGGCTGGACATACGAAGGTCGTGAACTGATTGATACGGTTTGGTGGCACATAAGTTTGCACGAGGACTGATCGATAGGGTCTGGTGGCACATAAGTTTGCACCAGGACTGATCAAGTCGGTCTGGTGGGACATTATTTTGCACGAGGACAGAGTAGGTATGTGTCTTAACTATTTCCAAAAGCTGGTAAATATAAAACATCCTGTCTGAATGTCTTGCTTGTCTGATAATGTCGTGACCGATGATATTTCATTTTTATGGCGACATAGCGGTAGTTGATAAAGAATTTTGTTGAGATACAATTTAAGCTAGGTAGCCGATCTTCTGTCTATCTTATATCCGTTCAGTACAAACAATGTTTCAAATTGTTTGTTTTGGATTTTTTTTTCCGGGGTGGTGGGTGGGATCATCCGATCAGACCAAAACCGACAGAGCCACATTGTGCTAATGCTGAAATGTAAAAATACCCCAAACAAAAGCGCTAAACACATATCTAATTCCGACAGTTATATTTGTGTGATGTCGGGTCAAAAGAGTGATATCTGCTTTGTCAAAACTTGCATATGCCCCATAGAATAACAAAATAATGCGTTTGCTTTGTCTAGAAACCCTATTTACTTGTTTAAATTTAACCGTGTTGGGTTTGAACACTGCACGTATCCGCTTTTTCTGTCACCAATCTTTGTTGATTGAAATACTTGCATTGGTGTTTGCTGGGAATCAAGGGATTTCGGTGATTGAATTAACGTCAACGGTTAACGGTTGCTGTGTTCAGCTGTACTAGTTCTTAGGCATCTTTGGTCCGTTGTATTTATGAAGCAAATAACTTTAGTTGTTTGCCATTGGGGTACGACTATATAATTGAAATACATACCGGGCAAACCCATAAGCTACCACATATCACCCGATACCGTACCCCCTATGTCACCAAATTGGTGTTTAGTAATACAAGTGGCATAGAAGTTATCCATACTGTCATGGATACGCCATTGAGTGGTGCAGATTCCAATGCTAATATTGTATGTAATGTGACACATGCATCGCGTTACCGACAGGTTTCCGTTTGATTGTTTATAGTTGATGTCTAGTAAACCATTTACATTGAACTGTATCTCAGTATCTTATGTCAATCTTGCCCGGAATGTATTTCAATCTGCCAAGTTTTATATGGAAGCGAGTTGGAGTTACTTTGTGTTCATAAACTTATTGTTGCAACAATAATTTAACGAGTATTCCTCGATGACCAGTTCTTGGTTGCAACAATATGTTCCTGTGGGTCCAATCGGCTTCATTTGTCGTTCTGTTTCTTGATAAAAGTAAGAAGAAGTAATGCCTCTTCGAAAGGCTGTCAGGATGGGCAGAATCATTAACATTCCAACTGGTAACGCACTGCACTTATCAGTCACTGACAACACGAGTTTCTTAATCAAGTTGCCACAGCAGAGCTGTTAATAGATGCGACCAAATGTGTTTCAGATTAAATGACCAGAATCTGTCAAATTAATGAGTTGCGTCGTTGCTACATTGATCAATTCGATAAACAAAGGCACTGAATGGAGGGTTGTTATTCGTGGTTGTTGTATCAGCGGGGAACTGCACTAGGGGAATCTTTATTGGGGAACTGCACTAGGTGAATCTTTATTGGGAAACTGCACTATGTATCTTTATTGGGGAACTGCACTAGGTGAATCTTTATTTGGGAAATGCATTATGTGAATCTTTATTTGGGAACTCCACTAGGTGAATCTTTTTTATAAAGACTTTTCTCGATAAATGAATTATATTGGAACCTCTGTAATTGAGTTTAAATGCATATATACCTACCACTGGCCGAAATGAAGATGTGAGGCGTCAGCAGACATGTCTTTTCACCGAGTCTCTTAGTAAGATTTCCTGTGCTTTGAACAAGAAACCAATACGCCTAATCGCCAAGCTTCTATGAACTAACATCTATCTGACATATAGGCTCAGCTGTTGGTTTAAGGGACATTTTATTAGCCTGGTGCCATCAGCTTACTGTTGTGGTGCCTTTGTTTTTGTGTATTGTGTTTAATGTTTATTTTTACATATGACGTCACGTATGGTTTCGTTCCCAAGTTGTCAGTCGTCATATTAATGAAACAACATTAATCACAGCGTAAATGTCGAATCATCAAACACAGTGATTAAATCCTCCCTGACTGGGCATTTCCGTTATACAGCACAATTCCGTGTCAAGTAGCTCACAGCAGCATGGCGCCCTCTTGCTAAGGGCTGTTTATTTGAAGAGAAGCAATGCTGTCTTCACTTAGCACTGGCGGAAAATTAACTTTTCAACATTATGAATACTCTTCACATTTTGATTGTTGGAATACACAGCCGTCATGTAAGTGAGATACCTTTAAGCACGGCATAAAAAACACCAATCAACCAACCAACCAACCCAGCAGCATAGTTGTAATAATCTATATTCCGGTAAATCGGAAAGTGTCATCCAACGGACATGTTAAATCTCTAACCAATTCAAGGATTGATTGTTCACTTTGCCGGCTGGTTTGAACTAGAACTTATCTGAAGTTGAAACATCTTATGGGTGATGTAACTCAGATGCACGATTAAATGACCGCCTTCATTTCAACCTTTGTTTTCTAAATTTGTGTAAACTTAAAGTGAAAAATGGCTATTGGTTGACACTGATCGTCTTCACAGTCACTATATTTTAATGACATTTATATTGTAAACATACTTCTGTGCAGTTCGTTTCGTTTAAAGTCGTGCACTGCTTTCTATGGCAATTGATTCTGATGGAATAAACAGCTTAGTAATCGAGGCCAGTGAGAGTAAGTTGAGACACAAATCTTAAACAAATCATTATTTCTACTTATAAAGATAATCTCACAAATGGATGATCTTACGGATAATAAGATCGTTATTGAAAGGATGTACGATCTATAAGGTCGTTCTGAAGCTCGCACAACCTGCAAGACAGGTAAACAGATAACACTAATCGCAAAGTATATAAATTTGCAATTCTGATATATTCCTAAAGTCGCTCAAAAATAATTGATTGTAGCCAGATCTATTGGAGGAGTTAAATAAGCTTGATAATATCTCTATGGGGGTAAATTGATCCCTGTTGTCTCTCTGCTGCCATGGATACTATTATAGGTGGTGTGTTTTGCAGTTCTGGCCATGAGGGTCCATTCGTAATAAGTAGGGCCGAACGGATTTTAATGACCATTGATTTCCCTATAGCCTTATCTGCAGAGTGGCAGATCTTGTGCAAATTGGCTCCGAAAAACACGACGACTGACTCCTACAAATACGGCAAAAATGTTCATCGGATTTAATGATGAGATGTCCTGCAAATTCCCACATTGCTCCGTGATGGACACCTGTTCGTCTACATATACTCTGTCAAAAAAGAAACGCATAGGTGAAATGTCACAAGAAAGTGTTGAATTTTAAAAACAATGGACATGGATGATTATGTTTCTCAAAGCTTCTGGAATGGGACAAGATGGCTAACTACACTGAAAAAAACCCAAAATAGTTGTGGCGCGTTTCGCGGAATTTTGTGTTAAGCGACATGAAATATTCAGGTTTTGACGAATGCAAATGAAACTGAGGGAAAAAACTGGGGTAGTGATGGGTATTTAAAGCTGCAATTCTGGCAATGATGTGCATTTCCCATTTCACTGTACAGGAGTTACAACATACCGAGACTTAACCTTGCGAATCGAAACATTGCCATTGGCCGCCTCCAGTTAGGTGAATCTCAGTCGGAAGCCGCATGGCACATGAACGTGTTAGGTCCCAGGATAAACTAACTAACTAACTAAAAACTAACAATCTTTTTACAAACTAAGTCTGAAAGAGTGACTTACTAATATTTTTTTTATAATTAATGTCTAGGAATGTATGTTTATTTTCACTGGAGAGGGGTACAGGGGGGGGGG
>JAQQZZ010074721.1:0-20764 GCA_030265115.1 Mopalia vespertina
ATGTGGATTGTTTTGTTTCAGGCTTTAAGAAGTCATCACTCCTCAACCAATCAACAGTTCTATATGTGGATTGTTTTTTTCAGGCTTTAAGAAGTCATCACTCCTCAACCAATCAACAGTTCTATATGTGGATTGTTATGTTTCAGGCTTTAAGCAGTCATAACTCCTCAACCAATCAACAGTTCTATATGTGGATTGTTTTGTTTCAGGCTTTAAGAAGTCATCACTCCTCAACCAATCAACAGTTCTATATGTGGATTGTTTTGTTTCAGGCTTTAAGAAGTCATCACTCCTCAGCCAATCAACAATTCTATATGTGGATTGTTATGTTTCAGGCTTTAATCAGTCATAACTCCTCAACCAATCAACAATTATATATGTGGATTGTTATGTTTCAGGCTTTAAGCAGTCATAACTCCTCAACCAATCAACAATTATATATGTGGATTGTTATGTTTCAGGCGTTAAGAAGTCACGATTCCTCCACAAATCCTATTTATATCTCTCCAGGTCACATGATTTGTCTGAATTCTTGTATAAAAATTGTGGTCAGCTGTTGTCGTTATCGTATTCCAGAACCAGTTAGACAGGTAATAATTCAACAAAACATTGTATCATTTTAATAAAAGCTCACAACAATATTATGACATGTGATACAGATGCTGTGTTGTCGTATCTTTCACTCGTCAGTGTTTGTTGCCAGTGGAGTTTAGGGTGATTTCCGTCCCCCTATATTATACAAAGAAACCAATTTGAAGATGTTGGTTGTGAAAGCAAACCATGGCTTAGTCTTGGCTTGGGCGACCGGAAGTCAGTCAATTTGATTGGGCCAACTGTCTTTGTTAGTTGTATGCCCTGGAAAGAACCTATTGGGGTAGTCTTCTCTGGGACAAGTAGACAGCAGTAAACGGTGGCTTTTTTTCTCCAAGGAGCCATTCATGGCCTGGTGTATTTGTCTTATAGGCCTTAATATGAATATCATGAGGTAAACTAAACAGTGGTGTCGAGTGACACCAGTCCGACCAGAGAAATAGTTCTCCGTATAAACTCCCTAAGTTTATTAAGGTACAGAATTTATCAGTTTGTCTTCTATATTTCTATTTCAGGCCGATATTAATTCCAGAGAGTACTTGAGAATCCATTTCCCAGAAGAAAATATATCAGTTCAGAAGGAGAAAGCACAGAAGAAAAAACAATTAGAAAATGATAAATGTAATATGGTAGGTGAATGTGATAACTAAATAAGGGACTGAATTGACATCCCTGAAAGTAATCCCTTCACCCTGTACTAATTCCTCCACCTTGTCACCTGGGATTACAATATACTTTATATATATTACAAACTACAATAATGATGAGGTAGCACCTTTGAGACTAACCGTAAGTTGTTGTTGTTGTCACACTAGCTTTCGTCGGTAGTGTATACCATCTTCTTCAGGTGAGTGATTGAAACTCTGCAGTAAGATATCAACACACATGTTGTGTAAGACTCTGGAAAACCAGTTCATAGGTTGCAGGTGACCTAAAGTTACTGGGGATCCAAGCTGCAATAGTAGCTTTATACATTGTATGTGTATATGTAGCTAGTCTCTGTAGTGGGACATAAAAGCAAGGTCCCTGTTCAGTCCTAAATTGACACTGTCAAACATTTTCATGATTTTCTGTTCAGCAACCTCCCGGGTTAATTTATTGACTTTCTGAACTTTTTGTTGAACAGCTACTTTAAAGTCTGTAATACTGTGGCCGGCAAGATTGAAATGTTCTCCAATTGGTTTATGTATGTTTTTATTCCGAATGTCATGCTTATGTCCATTTAATCGTTCCCTAAACGTTTGTCCAGTTCCTCATATGTAAACTATAGGACATTTAACGCATGTAACCAATAACGTAAGCGTGTCTTAATTTTTGTCTTAGCGTTTGCGTAAGTTTTAAGATCGTTCTTAACTAAGAACGCTTTGTGAAACGAGCCCCTGGTCTCCAATGTAAACTACTCCAGGTCATTTAACGCATGTAACCAGTATATCACATTACACGAAGTACAGTTGAAAGAACCTTTGATATTGAATGTGGTTGGATTTGAGCCGGTTAGTGGTGGAGGGGTTGATAAAATCACAAGATTTACACCTCAGTTTGGTATCATAGTACGGAATTATTCCTGTTTATAATAAGCCACGAAATCTGGATACCATTTGTACTTAACATTTGTCTCAGTTTCCTACTTGACGTATATTTTTGATAGTAGTTTTAACTTCAGTGGTTGATGTTTAGATTCAACTCAACACTCTACACTAAGTTCCGTAACAGTAATATGGGTATTTTCAGACATAGCACAATTTCTAAAACGACACTGCTTCAACAGCCAAGGAAGCTTTTTTAAACTGTATCACAACGTAGGTCTGATTATTAAATCCTTATTTACATTGATAAATAGACACGTTAAAGTATTTACAGTACAAGATTCGTTTTTCAAACATTCAGGCATTTTTAAACATTTCATTGACACGTATGTCTAAATGACAACAATAGTCATCGCCACACTGAAGCGTAAACACATGTGTAAGAATTCTCCACCATGATTACATCTGAGTTCTTATTATTATTAACGTAGTTTACATCCAAGTTTGATCAATAACTTTTGATTCTCTTCTTAAATCGCCTAGAACAATGGCAGCCGAGCCCCCATATGACGCTATTGCAAAAAAGACGCAAAGGATCATGGGATTTTCGAAAAGTGTGTATAGGGACTGTAAATACACGTGAATTGTTCTATTTCGGGCTACAGCAGTTGTTGACATCGAGCGCTGATACCAACGTCATCACAAGCCGTGTATTAAGTTTTGTGTAACATGTTCTTTCAGCAGAATACAGTTAGCCATTTTAAAGTTCAGTTCGTGTTTTTTTTAAACCCACGATATTACACAAATCACCTCCGATTATATTCTCGATGTCTCTTTTTAAGTCCGATAGAATGTTTGCTAGAATATTTCTAGAATTGCAACACCATAGTTGTCCTCAACGTTTTGATATCAAGATGCTCCATGTGGCGGTATATACAAACATGCTATAACAGAACATCACGTGATATCTCTAGAGGGTTACCTTTGGCGAGAAAAAACAGCTCAACTGAGTCATTTCGAATCAGTGTTAAGAAACGAGAAATTGACTTATGAATAAAACACATATACCACCCGGAAATCTACCCTTTTCTCTCACGCGAGAAGCAGTGTATGTTTTGAGTTACTGACAACATACGAAAGAGTGTGGTCATATGTGCACATCCATTGTGACCCATATTAGTTGTTATTTGTATTATGTGTGTAGGTGGGAGAAGGGGTATGAGGTGCATGTGTGTGTGTGTGTACTAAGAATTATTGACGATACGGAACAAATTACACATGCAGTATACATTATTTTAATTTACACTTGGACAGTAAGTTGAGACTGAAATGAAAGATATAAGCTGATGCGCGGTGATTCTAGAGTTTGAATTAGCATTCAGCAGCATGTAGCTCTCAATTGAATTCCATTAGGTTAAATCCAATACAGAAAAGAATGCTGCTCTTGTGTACACTTCGTTGAATATGTGTAATGTAATTTTATTGTGTGTAATTGTGTACGGATTCGATATCGGGTCAGTAGTTGTTTTCATTATTTGCTCTTATAAGCTCTGCACTCGAACGAATTATTAATTTAGTGAGAAATGAAAAAACTGTTATAAAACCGAGTTAATCACATGAATCCCACATAAAGCTTATATTTAATATATTCATACCACGACATTATATCTTTCATCAAAACTAAAATATTGACGGAGCATTATATTTGAGAGTGACCTTGTGGGTAATTATACAGCTGACATTGCCAAGGGGCTACGTTTTATTACTCAAACAGTTTGAATGTATTGATTGATATGGTAAGAAAATGTGTAATTTTGTTTAGTTCCAACTGATAGTCTTCGGCTAGGTCGCTAGTTCTTCATTATTTGCTTTCTGTTAAACATAAATGTATCCGTGGTATAACGCCCATTCACTTCCTGTCAAAGACAAGCACGAGTCAATAAATAATTGAAAACCTGAAAGTGAATACTATGGATAAAATCAGTTTCCTGTTAGAGTTTGCATTTGATGGATGGCATATCTAACGCCTCTTTATCTATATCGATATCTAAAATATTTACTATGGCATACTAGAAAATAAAGTAGAAGTTCTCACCCCGCCAGTATTTTTAACTTTGCCGTAGTAAATTAAAATGTTTAAATTTACAAATTTACAAGTTTTATCATGTAAAGGCATGTATGACCACTTTGTATAACCAGTGTTTTACAGAAATCCGAAAGGAGACTAAAGAGCCCCCCCCCCCTCCGCGTTCATCTAATGTCAGGATTTTTAAAGCAGCAGTAAAATGATTTTCTGTGCCCACCATCGACAGGGTGGGGAAGATGTTTATTAGATAGAATGTTTTCATTTATATGTAAATGTTCTGTTAATATATCTTATGACCACTGATAAATTCATATTTCTATTGTTACCACAGGGATATGTTCCATTTTCCAATAAAAGTTATGGAGAGAATGAAAGTTACCACGGATTATCGGTTGACATTCTGGACCATGTAGCTGAGATTCTTAATTTCAGGTAAAACAATAATCTGCGACGAACCTTTTAATTAATAGTCAGTTTTATTACAGATTTTTATATAAATAATCATACAGCTGTCAACTGCAACTGTCATTTACAAGTTGATAAAAGGTCAATGTTGACATGTTGAAGGTATGATTTGGTGGAACCAGCAGACGGGTTTTATGGACATCAGCTAGATAACGGTTCTTGGACTGGAATCATAGGCATGTTACATCGACAGGTGCGTGCTCTATTATGTTGTATGCTATGTTATTTACATTTTATTCAGATGTGTATGTATGAGCATTGTACAGAAAAGTACTATTGTTAGTTTTGACCATTATTTGTTTGCAATGAGAGATAACATGTACAATAAACCCCAGAAATGTGGCTTTGTTAATGTGCTGGGATAATCCCATTTATCTA
Organism: Mopalia vespertina; assembly: GCA_030265115.1. Classification (NCBI taxonomy): domain Eukaryota; kingdom Metazoa; phylum Mollusca; class Polyplacophora; order Chitonida; family Mopaliidae; genus Mopalia; species Mopalia vespertina. The sequence goes on from JAQQZZ010074721.1 coordinate 5,047, forward strand.
CGACGCCTATTGACTGACCATGGAATATGCTCAATGAAATATTTGAGTTTCTCAAATTTAACTATTTGAAATTGAAATTTTGAAGTAACTTTTTTTGGTATCATAAACGTTGAATGTTTGACGTTAAATAAAACAGATATTTGAATGTAATGGGTCCAGCAAAACCGTGAACGTGTGTTTAGACCTTTAAATTCGAGTTTCATCGGAACGTTTGACCAAAACTAGCAGCCTCTGCTGTGACCAAGACTAAAAGCAATCTTAATGAAAGACAAAATGCATACCGGTTGGGCGTCCACCCAGAGTTGAAATGGAAGCATTACGTCATAGTAGATTATATAGCCTTTTGGTTCTAAGGATGGTAATTATTGTATCATTAATATTCTAAACATGGAGCCCATAAGTCGATTTATGTTATCGTTTTATGTTACCGTTCATCATTAAATTACTGAGAAATTTATAAATTGCGATGACGTTCTGAAAATATTCCAAGTATTATATTTATTACTATGTGGTCTTTCTATTTTTGTCACTTAGACATTTTTATTTTTCTCTTCTTTAAATGGAATCTTGTAATATTCTGTTATATTCAGGAGATAGTTTTCGGGGCTGGGCTATTTACTATGAACACGGAGAGATCCGAGGCTGTGGACTTTACCATACCTATCATGGAAAGCTCGTTTTCAATTCTGACCTCCAAACCAAAAGAGCAGGCATTTGGCATCTTTCAATTTGTGAAGCCATTTTCCACAAACGTGTGGGTGCCTATTCTTGCATGTGGTACAACGACATGCATCCTACTTGTCTACATGATCCGCTTAACACAAGACAAATATAAGACAGATGCTCGGATGTCCACATCAGATGTTATGTTCGGTGTGGTTGCATCATTTGTGGAACAAGGTAAAACTTATAGAGAAGTATATGTTTTGGTACCCTGTAAATGGACGAAAACAGTCTGAAATAAAACATTATTTTTATTATTATTATTATCATCATACAAATCATACGATTTTTATAAACATAAGTAACCTTGTCGGTTGCCGGAAACAGTCTTCCAAATGATTTAAGGAGTGCGATGTTAAACACCAATCAAACAAATAAACAAACAAAATCCAAATGATTATGTTTTCCTCCAGGTGTTTCAGCTTATCCTAACTCAATATCAACCCGTTGTCTCCTGACATCTTGGTCTTTCTTCAGTCTTCTCATTGTGGCCATCTACACGGCTCATCTGACCGCTGTACTCACAGTATCCACTCCTATCAAAAGTATTGACAGTCTGGAAGATTTAAGTGAAAGAACAGATTTGGACGTTATTGTTCTTGAGGGGTCAAGCCTTTGGATGGTTTTTCAAGTATGTTACTGGAAGGATTCTTTGTACTGAGCTGTGGTTGATTGGGTGGAAGTTTCTTGTGGTCCTTGTGCTGCCATAGCAAAAATCGACAGGCACACTTTGTGATCTCATTTTATTGTGTTTTGTGATTGTCTTGTCTTCGTCTGTATTAAGGTTGAGGGAAAACCTCTTAAATACGACGTTTAACCCCGAAATAATCTAACTCACTGAGCATATATGAGACAGAAATTTATGAATATAAATTAAAGTTATCTCTTTCATACGATCTCTGTTACATTCGAGCAAAAGGTATAATACGGGTTGGCGGAGTTCCTTAGGCGAACAAAGCATAGGTAAACACGAAAACGTGGCCTGTCAGCAATTTTGCAAAGAGAAGAGAAACCGCGCTAACTCTTACTCGAAGCTGCACAGAGAACATAACCTTTTCTGTTCCTGTTTATTCATAGTTCTATATTTTATTACTTATCAATAATAATAGAGTGTAAAATTACCATCCAAACAGTCAATGTTCATATTGCTTAATAATGAGGATTTGGCAATTTGTTTGCTTTTTTGTTTTTTTCATGTCGTTTTGTATAACGGATTCCCATAACATGTATACTAGCTATATTACGCTTTTCTTATAGTTATCGAAAAAACCTGTCCACCAGAAAATCTTGAAGAGAATTGTGAAGAGAACAACCGTGGAGGATGCCTTGCAAAAAGTACAAAGTGGCAAAGCCTGTTACTTAATTGATACACCATACGTACAGTACATCGTTGCGTTAACATGTGGTAAATTCCGGATAGCAGAAGAGAAATTTCAACACCATTTCCTTGCGTTCCCAATGCAAAAAAACTCCCATTTGAAGAAAGCAATTGACAACAGGTATGCCTACGTGTAAATATACAAATCTATATTGATGCTGTAAACATATGCAGCGATTGAAAGAAGGCGATTTAGGTTCTGATATTTGGCATCTCAAATTGAATAAAATTTAAATTTGAACTGACAACTACTCAATATGTCACGTTTACGCTATTATAATTAAAAACAAATCGTGTCGTTGTTATTTAAAAGTATACTTAATTCAAAAATACTTAAAAGTCAATTACTATAAAAACAATCAAGCACAAGTGGATGATATATATATGATAAACTTATTAATTCTAATTGAACTTTGGATTGTACGGAGAATGCATGTAGCTTTGTTTAAAGACCTAGTCATTGGAGCAACCCAACAGAGTTACTTTTCTCTCTTAATAGTTGTTTTGTTTGAATAATACTCTTCTTTTTTATTGCCTCTTTGGAAATACATGTGTATATTTTTTTTCTGTTTAAAATTGGTACATACTTATGTTTAAAGCGCAAAAGCGTATTGTGTTAGAGCATCGATGATTTGGCAACAACTTAATTATTTTGTGCCTATTGATTACAATCGATGACTTCAGTGAAATGGATATTATCTACCCATGTGGATGTATACCTTTGAGGAACTAAGATGATAAGTTTAATAGAAGTTGAATTTATGTTCATAAACAAATGGATGTACTTGTTGGCATCTTTTCAAACAACCGTGGTACCAAGGTATCAAAATATTTAAAACATTACATCAGAGGGCCCGTCCAACTATAATTCTTTTAAACTGTGGTTATTTCAAGCTTTTTATTGGAAGGTACCCTGATATGTGTACAGTTAGACTTTCAAGTAGTAATGACCAAGGAGGCATACAACTGCTACATTTGAAACTGCATTTATATATATGTATATATCAGATTCAGGCTCAGTCAGTAGTGTTGGTTCTGGAGTCCAAAGGCCCCGGGTTCGAATCCCAGTGGAGGCAAGCAAATTGTTCTCTTTTCTTTTATTTAAAATATATATCAGATCACAAAGACAAAACAATCAAACTCTGTAGTGCTACGTTATTGAGTTAGTTTAAAATAAATATGGATCAGATTGTATATGTCAACAATGTCGACCAAAAGCAAACTACCAATGTGTACATGTGTACATTTACATAATTGCCTTTACCTCTAATAGTCGTGGAGGAAACCGACCAACTGTACTACCATACACTCTTTAACGTTTTAAGGCAAACTATCTAAGGGCGAAAACGTAAATACGTGAAAACCTTTTTAATTTGCATAATGTTATAGTCGATAGGGTACATGGTGATAAATTTGGAAAGCAATGCTTTCCACATGTTGACTGACCACTTTACATAAGATTGAGAAAATCGGCAAAAAGGTTAAAAGTCAACGGTTTGCCTCAAACGTAAGTAATACATTTATTTGAATCAGGATTTTGAAAATAACATTTTTGCTCGTATTAACGCGTTGCAAGACAGGGATTGAAAGGGATAACTTTAAAAACTATATTGAAGACTTCTATTTACATTATATAATTATAATATTTTCATTGCAGACAAGTCGTATTTACAGATATTATTGATGTTACAGTATAGGTATATGTGTATACTCTATGAAAAGACTGTCTCACCATTTGGCAGATATGTTTCGTTTAGCCGGAGACCCTGTGGGTTGGGAATGGGTGGTAGTTAGAATAGACCCACAGCTCCCGGTGCTTCTCGAAAGAGGCGACTAATCCGGGCGACCTATTGGCCGTAAGTCGTGTCCCGTGTCGGAGGAGAATGAGATCCTGATGAATGCGGGGCAAATTGGCTGGCAAAAGGGTGCCACATAGTCAGTTTCCCTTAACACGCCACTTTGGCTTAATATTCTCCTAGGCGGGTGTGGTCAGATTGACCCGATCTGATCATCGGCTGGTGGCGCCGAGCCCTGTAATCATTCAACATTAATTCCAATATATTATAAGTCATGATCTAAAGTAAATAAAGATAATTACATGTATATAAAAAGAATCAATCCATCACACCTTACGATCATTGCAGATGGCGGTGGCGCCAAACTCTGTCATCTTTCAATATAGAACTTTTGATAAAATAATCACACTATATTATACCGCTAAATGGGGCGTAACGTACTTATCAATCAATGAATCAATTATATCGCCGGAATTTTTGTAGCCTTCAATAGCATTTTATTACAACATTCGTTCCGTGACATAAGAGAATAGTTACTTTTTGCCATTGTATTATTGACTTATTGCACTTTGTAACAGATAGAGCTGACGACATTAGCTTTGTTGGTTTCTGTATTTACAAAATATGCGATATTTTTCATAATCAGAATTCTGGTATAAAGCCGTTCAGTTATTGTTTTCGGCTTGCATTTATTTATAATCCCCCAAATCATAAATTGATTGCCTTTATCCACGCATATTTTCTGCAGTTAGTTCGGAGGATGAGGACTTATACGCTTTCTCCACAATGGGAAATCAACACTTGAAAGAGAATGTAAAGCTCAGAGCGATCTATGACATAATCTTTATATGTATTTTATATGGAAACAATATGTGTTACCCAGGAGTCACACTGAACATTATTCTAATTTGTTGTTATCATTACCATTGTTGTTGTTACTGCAGTCTTCAGTCCATGATGGAAGCCGGAATTATTGAAATGATCAAGAAGAAATGGCTGGACCGACCTTTTCACTGCAACAAAGACCCACAAGATAAAGGCACAGTTATCCATATTAACATGGACCGACTCGGGGGAGTTTTTCTGATGTTCATAGGTTTTGTCGCGCTGGCAGCACTAGCTTTAATTGTGGAGCGTATCCTACTTCACGTCTCAAGACAATGGGCAGGTGCTTGTCTAAACTCAAATAAACACGTTTAACTTTACCAGAAAGCCTTGTGTACAGTTAGCTTGATTTTGGAAAACTCAATGTTTTGGGATATACTATACCAAACCTATGGCTTCAGACAAAACACAAACTTGGTAACTTTAAGTGAACGAGTAGAGGAGGCAAGTTGCCATTCATCGGTGGCAAGAAAAATAACATTGAATTGATAACAGAGACAAGTGAACCCGTGAAGGAGATAATAAACATGAATAATATGGCAGCGCCCAAAAAAATTTAATGCGTTTGACAAATTTAGCCTTTTGTTAGACTGATGACAGAGACATAACGAGAGACAAATATCTAAATAAATGCAGATATACGCCAACTTGGTGTTTGTATTCATTTGGCGATATTTATTAACAAATTGCAAAAAAAATTGGATGTTTCTAAATGTATGGTATAATTACTCTTAAGGAGTCTGGCACCAGTGTAGGGAACTTGAATAAAACATAATCATACTAGCCTGTGGATTCGACTCAAAGTATATTAACAACGACAATGCGTACATAGCTGGCGATATCTGAAGGACACCAAGTTCTGTATGTTGGGACTGGAGGCAGAACATAAAAACTTATTAAACAACTTAAAGAGTTTCACCATACAAGAAAATACTCGCGGTCAATTTCTGAACATTTGACAGAAATAGCTATATCTGACCATTGCACCGGATTATCAACTAGAAATACGTCGGAGATATGTTAAAATAACTTCTGTCCAAATAACAGCATCTTGTGGAACCAATGTTTGTCAGAATATACTGGTAAACGTTTCCACCCATATCCCAACGACAAAAGATCCTAAGGCTTCAAGACAGCCGAAAGCATTTTGTACTTAATTAAGTAAATTAATTAAGTACATAATGACTCCTTTGGTTGGTAACAAAAAATGTACACCTCATAATTATTTGGGGATAAAATTGAGCGTATGTATAAATGTATGGCAAAACCTTGGAGTCTCGTCCGTTGGTAAATTCCAAACCGTTCTCGAAGTGTTTAGACTCAACAAACACCATTCAAATAATAAACTTTGAGTGGAATTGCATTTTCTCCTGTTTACATGTTACTTACAACAGCAACACAGAAGAAAATTGGACAACTTCTGCATGTCTTGGCTAAATTTAGTGTTTACCATGGCCGCGTGTTATCTGTGTTTTTATTGGACAACTGAAACTGTGACCTTTCGTGAACCCAAGTAAGATTGACCTAATTGAACAGTTTAAGTAAAGTGATTGCGTTAGATCTCAATATTGCGACACACAAAACAAGGGGAGCGTTTTTGTGATCTTATTTTAATTATTTTGATTATATAGTAGAATAGTAAAATTACATACATGTACAACAAAAGATACATATTAACAATTTAGTCTTAGAATGCAATAAAAATATATATTCTTATTCCACCTTAAATATAACGCTATGCAATAAAGTCTTACGTAGATTTAACCATATATTAAATATAATTTATGCGACTGACCACACCTGGGAAATTTACACATGCTCAAAAAGGTTACCACATGGGCAATACAAAATGTTTGCGCCCATGAGCATGTTGTGAAACTCGGGAAATTTGTCATGTCATTATTCACACAATTTAATTATAATGTTTTGAAGATATCATACGTTTTCAATGTGAAAAGGTACTTTTCATGGCCATGTAGCTTATCACGTAGTCAACTGCAGCTAATCGATATCAAGTACGCTCAGGTCTGCCCAACTGGGAACAATTAGTGCTTCTAGTTGCAAGAAAATGGAACATGTTCAGCTCGCTTGCGACTGGGAATGATTGCGATATACATTGACTTCACAGCCTGGTAGTTTAAAATGAGTAAATCGGTAAATTCGTTCTGAAGTTTTGTTTTAACCGTGCGCAAAGTGTTTTGCGCAAAAAAAAACGGTTAAGGAAATTGAATCGAAGGATAGGACGTCGAGGTACTGTGGATATCCAAATGATAAATATCAAACGTCGACAGCCTTTTTAAAATGACTACTCCGATGGGTTGCAAGATACTGTCAATTGGTTTCAGTCGCAACCCCTCAGATGACTTCAGTCGCAAGTCGACCTCCGACGGGCTTAACAATCTGAGCTTTAAGGATCAGTTCACAATTCTGTGTGTTTAATGTTATATATGTGGAAACTGTCTGGAAAAAGGTCTGTGGGTTAGCGTTCTACAAGTAAACAGTAAAGATTCAGGATGTAAACAATGCGATCTGTAACAGAAGTGTTTGGATCAAGATAATATAAATAAAATCTGTTTCTTGTTAACAGATTGTTTAATCTGGTTCAGTATCACTATATTCCTCAATATTTGTAAAGCAATATATTCGATGTAAGATATCCAACTCATGAAGAATTTGGGCGACTCCACCCCCTTAAAACTAGTTGATATTGATCCCAAAATATTGGGAACAGTGTGGACCAGAGCAACAAAAAGCTCCCTTCCAACCCTCCGTTGGCATACGTGGGCCAACAACATGTGGCCTGTTCACAGAACAACACATGTTTGTTACTATTTGCACACACTATCCGAACGTGTAATCAATTCAGACAGTTCCGACATTACATATGGATTTAAAATAAGGAAAATAGTCATGAAATTGCGCTTCAGGCACTTATATGTTATATAATATTCAATACTGCAATACATGTAGTTCTATTAGACGAAGAATATACATTCATTTTCGTCATTTAAGTTTAACAAGTTTGATAAGTTTTACCTATATTACATTCATATTAAAGTTAAGAAATGGTAGACAATTATGTAAACTGCATTCCGGTGATGTAGTAGTTAAATTGGATTCTATAAAGTCTACTGAAGTTATAATAAGAAGTCTGATTGCTAAGGGACCCTCCAACCAATATTTCCACGGGGTACATTAGCGACCACTGCGAATGTTTACGAGGTACAATATAGTCCACCCCATAATTTCACGAGGGGCACTGGAAGACCACCACATATTTTCACGGGGTACAGCAGGGACCGCCCAATGTTTTCACATACAAACCAACCCCATATTTTCACGAGATTCATCAATAACCACCCCACATTTTTACGATGTACATATGAATGGCGTACATTAGGTGAAGGTAACCACCCTCGACGCCACTGTCAACAAACAAAGACAAGACAGGACAATCACAGGACATAACAAATACATCGGCTTCATGTTGCCCATCAGATCTGAGAACGCCAGGGCAACATGAAGTCCACCCCATATTTTCACAGTGTATATCAGAAGACCATCCCATTATGTCACGCAGAACAGAAGACCAACCATATTTTCACAGTGTATATCAGAAGACCATCCCATTTTGTCACGCAGAACATCAGAAGACCAGCCATATTTTCACAGCGTATATCAGAAGACAATACCATTTTGTCGCGCAGACCATCAGAAGACCAACCATATTTTCACAGGGAATATCAGAAGACCATCCCATTATGTCACGCAGAACATCAGACGACCAGCCATATTTTCACAGGGAATATCAGAAGACCATCCCATTTTGTCACGCAGAACATCAGAAGACCAACCATATTTTCACAGGGAATATCAGAAGACCATCCCATTTTGTCACGCAGAACATCAGAAGACCAACCATATTTTTACAGTGTATATCAGAAGACCAACCCATTTTGTCACACAGAACATCAGAAGACCAACCATATTTTCACAGTGTATATCAGAAGACCATCCCATTTTGTCACGCAGAACATCAGAAGTCCAACCATATTTTCACAGTGTATATCAGAAGACAATCCCATTTTGTACGCAGAACATCAGAAGACTTATTTTCACGGGTACACCCTGTATATTTAAGGGGTACATTTTAACAACATTATAAAACATTTTCACGATGTAGGCCTGCATTGGAAGACCACTGCATATGTTGATGGGGTACATTGTAAATGATTGTAAATAACTTAACTGACATAGCTTTGGAGAAGATATTTACCATTTTTAGATCAAAACTGTTTAATATTTAGGTATGTCCTTTTCAGTTCAATTATATTTATCTTTTTGATGTTTACTACCAAGACTGATACTGTTTGGAATTTATCTTTAAATATAGACCTTTGTTTGTTTGATTGATTTGTCTGTTTTATTGGGGTTTAACGCCGTACTTAAAGTTATTTCACTTACATGATGACGTGCAACCCAATGTGTGATGGGAACCACCCTTGGCGTCACTGGTAACAAATACAGGACACCCACAGAACATTATGCAAAACATTAAAAACAGATCAGCGTCATGTTGCCCCAACCCCTGAGAGCATCAGAAGCTCCCTCCGAAAAATTGTTCAATTGACTGGACAAAAACAGAACAACCACAGGACGCAATACTACACCATCACAAACAGATGTTGACAGTTATAGCTCCGAGAGTACCAGGGCAACAGGAAGCTTCCCTCCATCCCTCCACAAGAGTGCATTGGATTGATTTATTGGTGTTTTACGCCACATTCAACGGTATTGCAGATACGCAGTGGCGTGAACATGAAGTCAAATTCTTTTACCTAAAGGTCTATATTTAAAGACAAATTCCAAACAGTAGCAGTCTTGGCAGGCAACATTACAAAAGATAAACAAATTGAAAAGAAAAGGACATACTTAAACATTAAACATTTTTGATCTAACAATTGTAAATATCGTGTCCAAAACTATGTCAGTTTTAGTTATTTACATTCATTCCTAAAAATCAATGTCGAGTTTTGCGTTCTGGCGAAGGACCAGCACTATGTGTTCTGTTGGCTTTTAACCGAAGATGGTCGCCATTGAGCCGCCCTCGAGTAGGTAGAGGTGGGCAAGATGTAGAAGGAGTTTGCTAGAGCAACCGTCTTCGACTTAGGAGACGAGTGAACCAGACAGCAAAATTGTCACGAAACTAGAATGTGAACCAACCCTGTCAAATTCCATGTATGATTAATGTTAATAATGTGTTTGGATTTATATTGTTAACATGTGTTATTGTTTAGTGACAAAGTGATATATTACTGCCAATAATACAAAAATAAATAAATAAACGACTTAACTTTGATTTCAAAAGTTAATTGTTTTTTAGTTTTCATATAGTATGCTTTTGTTAAATGGATCTGAAGATAAATTTGTCTTGTTTGTGTTCAAACATACGCTATTTCCAATATTCCAATTATATTCGGTACAATATAAACCCATTATTTGTTGATCAATTGGTTGGTGATCGTCAAAATATTCAGACCAAAATGTATACACTTTTGCATGGTCGTTTTATGCAGATATCCAGTTATAGGCAGTGCATTACAGAATCAGCCATTAAAGGGCAGCAACTCTTCTTGTTACAGTGTAAATCCGTCACATTTCGAAAGCTCCACGATCTCATAACAGCATGAATCATAATTTCAAATTTGGTATTCAGAGTTATTTTCTTCTCCGACTAGAGCGTCAATGATAAAAAAACGTACATATGAAGGGATGGATGTATATGATCATAATGACGACGAATATCCTTTTTCTAAAAAAAAAATCAATGCACTTCTGTAAAACATATACTTCGACAGTAAACAACGCACTTTTCTTAAAATTGCACAACAGTGCCTGAGACAAAATGAGTAAATTTTATTCACCTGGTAGCTCCAGATATTTCAAAAGTTTATACCTTTTACGTTTTCGACAAAAGTCTCTAAAATATCTCTTCAGCACTGCACACTATAAACGCGGACAATTCCAGTGGATACCAGGCCTAGTTGTTGTAGTTAGTTTTCAAATCTTGTTTGGATAGCTCTATCACATTGAGATGTATGTTCTCGCATTAGGCAGGATCTATGTTAAGAATAGTACATATATTTCCTCGTTAGATAACGTTTTCTGGATATGGGAGCAATTTATAGGCAAGTGTTTACAATAAACAGTAGTGTAGACAATTTATATAGTTAATTCACAAAATGTGTCAAAAATTAATGAGCACTCCCAAAGAAAGTCTAACATAGTCTTGGCGGACAGGGATATTCCGATTGAGGAAAAATTGGACAGGAAATCAAGATAATTACAGTTAATTACATATTTTGAAAATCATTGTCACAATTTTATTGTAAAAACTTAACAAAAGCAAGTTGTTACAAGAGTGGAGGAAATGCTGTGAAACTTGCCTCAAGTTGTACGCTACTTAGATAAAACAAACAAAACCAATCTGTGACATCTATGCTTCTTAGTTTCCATCTACACAGAGTCATTTTAAAACGCACAAGTTTAGAGGTAACTGTTAAGAAAATTTATGCTGCGACGCGTTTGACTAACTAAGGTGGAATCATTGTATACTTTTAAGGATATTCGTACATAAAAATTAGCTGTAGTCCAGTACTACCGACAGTGTGAAACCTCGACAAATATCACCCCAATCGAACGTCATTCCATATGCAGTTTAAAAACAACGGATTTAAGAAGTATTGGAATTCTTCTATAGCCAAACGAGTCAAATGATGTTCACGTGACACTAATTGTTTTTTAATTTGCCAGTTTGTCAATTTTTAATGGAACAGCCTTGACACTGCATAGACAATATTGGTCGAAGAGGTGACATTTTTTAACCTTTCTCATTGTCACTCACCTACCGATAAATGTCAACAAATATTTAATGTCGTAGGAGTGTGACTATTTGCCACAGTACTGAAAAATGTTCACAGCTATTAAAGGGAAGATAACTCGTTTTACTTCAAACTGTAGGATTGTAACCAGGTAGTTTTCCGTTACTTTCTGTTAAAGCAGTTCGCCACAGACGTTTCCAAGCTCAACAAGGAAATATTGATATTTTTTCTCAAATCCATGTCAGACTCTAGGCAAACTGTATGAAACGTCGTGACATTGTTTTCTCAGACACACGAACTCTTAGTCTGAATAAATGCAATCGTTTAATTGCACACTGTATGCTTGTACTTTTCTCATTAATCAGCTACTTTGACTGATCGTGACGGAATAAAATACATCTATCATTGTCTGCGTCGTTGGATAAAAGTGGCAAGCTGCCAAGCTATACAATAAATAAATGGTCATTATTCTTTATAAACTCTCTTAAAGGAAATATTGAGCTGTAAAGATTGATTATTTAATGTATTTCACCCAATACATAGGAAACGGCGAACAGTTTCAGAACATATAGCAACATCAAACAGTGATCCCACTTTATTCCATATCCCGAGAGATACAGTGGTAATTGCCATCAGGAATGTCAGTCTGATCCCAGATAAAGTATTGACTCAAACTTCAGAGCGACCTAAAGCAATACTCATAATTCAATAAACTGTCGGGAAGAAATCAACTGTTAGCCGGATAAGTGTCCAATGAACGGCCCAAATGGAATATCGGGTATAAGTATGACCCCCAGATTGTCAAGGCTGAACCTTGCTCTTCCACCCATGGGTATTCATTATTCTTGGCTGGACCTCTTGTTGCGTTTTATGTGTTACTCTGAAATAAATTTGTCTTTTTGTGTTACTTAAGGTTGTTTCACTCCTATATATGACCTCATATCAGCGGGAAGTCACCGTCACCCTTGGCGTCACTTGTAACAAACAAATCAAGACAATAACAGATCGGGTTTCTTGTTGTCCCTTAGCTTCGCGAGTCCCAGAACAACAGGAAAGTGGATTTCAACCACCGGCTCTTTGGTTGTACGTCATCCGTCTGTGAAGTCTATTTGTGCAGATAATCACTACTTACCCAGTTTGCTATAGTCTCCTTTTTGCAGGAATATTTAAATTGTGTCTTTGAAATGTGTACTCCTCTTACAAAAAGCCATGATAGCATACGTGAAAAACAAAAATCGAAAGGATCTAGGAAAAACTTCCATCTGTATCAGACAGGTTGTATCCCACATTTCCTTTAGCGGATATATTCATTAGTTAACCTTTACATCTCTGAAATACCAGTTTGTATGCTGATTTATTCCTAAACCACACTGATCTTGTTTGTTACATATCTATCAATACTTTATTAACAATGTAATGGCCGTTTTCCTGACTCGAGATGACTGTGGGTTACCCAAAACAACTCGAGATCAAGATCTATTTAAAAACTTGTGTCTGGGAGTTTATCTATAACATGAGATGATTAGTCGATTTCAATTAACCAATATTCGTGTGTCGGTGTGATTGCTTTTTAGAAATTTATTTTATCAATGCAACTAGTAAAAGAGAAACAATATGCTATTCATCCATATATAAGCAAAACTAAATCGTAATATAGAGCGTCACTGTCGCTGTGGTCCTGATATCATTTATGCAGAGCAGTGTTGTACGTACACGGGCCGTGCAATTGTTCTCGTGACCATTTGATTGGAAAATCATACACAGATTTGACATTTTACCCGTCATGTAAAAATGTAAATAATTCAGATGGGACAAACAATAGCGTTTCTATATTTACTTGCAATCTGCATGCTTCGTCAGTATTTAATATCACTTCCCTAATGGATTTATAGCATCAGTCACTTGGAACCGTGATACAACTTTTACAGGAGATCATGCACACTTTTCATCAAACCTACACCAATAGGTCAAAATTTGAACCATTCAAACCAGTAAATATATTACTGACAATAACCGGTAAACATTTATATTTGAAAAAATTGCCATTTCTCATGCGCAAATGATGATACCAAGATCTGAATGCTTTTTCGTCCAAATACAAAATGCATGCATGTCTTGTATCTGAGTGTTAGGGAAAATCGCGATTAGTACAATTAGAAAATAGTACACTTATATCGTTTTAATTGAACAAACGAATCTATGCCTTAAAATAGGGTGCCGTAGGATCTATCCCCGAAGCCTTCACAATTTTCTGAACTAGAATCAGTTCAAACGAAGAAAATGTGATCCCAAAATAACATACTGTAAATATCCACTTTCTATACGAATCAAAAATTATTTGTATTGCCTCCAAATTATCTGAAATACATAAAACTGCAATGCAACCAAATAAACCAACAGGCTTTTAGAACGATTAAACAGAATAAAAAACAGCATATACTTCAAATTGACTTTCTATGTTCATTATGTTTTTACATAGGGCAATATTCCCCCAATATCTATACAATATGTATATACAGTTTATCATACTGAAAACCAGCTTACAATCTTAGTGAAATCAATTGACGTGTGTTGTGTAAAACGAGATTTTATCCCAAAGAGTATATTCTAGGCGCGAAATCTCGCCACATTCATGACATGCAATATATTTTTCCTAACATTGTTAATAAAACTAGCTTTGTCTCGATCTCGAAGAACACTGGAGCAAGAAAGTGCCGATGATGTCTGCTTTTTGCTATTCTCGCTGGAAATACAGGGGTATCATGTAACATAAATTTTGCTTTGTTGTTCCTAGAAAACTGCATAAATCTAGGACTTTAAGTTAAATAAAACCGACATGTCACGTAGATAGATTCCATGCATTATTCCTAGTTTCTTCATTTGAAAGTCAAATAATTCTATTACCATAACCCAAATGGTACACAAGTCAGTTCGATTTTTGTTTTTTCACACCAACCCATATTTATCCGCAATATTCTTTTTTTGTTCGTTTTTTTTCTTCTTCAGAAATTCTTTCAAAAAAGCCAATTTGAAATAACGAGCTGATTGGCATCTGGTTTTTTTCAGGAAAGACCTACGTTGATTGCTTGGAGGCGAGTTGACAAGAAATGCATCTTGGGATCTAGTACAATATGATTATCTATCCGCAGCATCCAGATTTTTTTTTAGTAAATGTAGAGAAAGGTAGATATATTTTTTAATTACAGTTTTTATAAACCAATAGATGACATTTATCAATGTTACAGCCTGTCCATGACACGTGTAATACATTGTGGGTACATTTTATAGCAATAAGCTGGTATTTGTTTGTTGTTGTGTTTTTCAAAGTTGTTGCAATTTGGACACTTTTTCGAACAAGAGACGGTATAGCATAATTCATCGAAGAGTGTAAATTAATCTTTTACATATTTAACACTTACACATATTTCCAATACATATAGTAGTGTAAATAGATCGAACCCAATTGAGATAGATGAGGAGGGGGACTCCAGGTGCTTTACCTTTAGACAGCTATATGTATATGAGGGAACCACAAGGGGTTACTCCGACAATCAAATGGCTAGTTTTAACGCGGTTTCATCCGTATTTATGTAAGGCACCATTGAGGGAGGACAGTCCGTCGTCAAATATGTAAATACCCTCGGGTAATTCTATTACCAATCAATCAAAAAATCTTTTCCAGTGATGCTCTGTAGTGCTTTGTTAGCTAAGTGGCAACGAAAAGCCGATTTGTTTGTGATTTCTCTGTACTTTGTTTCCTGTGATTGTCTTGTCAGCTGTCATCTCGATTGTTCCGTAATCCATTGAGCGGGCTGGTCTGAAAAAATCTCAAGTACGGCGCTAAACGTCAATTTAACAAACGAATCGAGTGATGCTTATTCAATCGCTGATATGTATGACGTTAAACGTCAATTCTAATCCAATTTAGTTTGTATCTGCAATCTGATTGGCTGTTGGGTTAATTTTGGGACCGTAAAACCTCTGATTAACCGTCGCAAATTTTGCTATGTCACACTCACTTATTTTGTATTAATACGCGCTGTCAAATCGTACAG
>JAQQZZ010074732.1:0-38526 GCA_030265115.1 Mopalia vespertina
AAAGTGTTTTTAATAAGATATATATTTTGTGTGGTTTACGTCGAGGTGGGGGGGGGGGGGGGGGGTGGGGGCTTGGAAATGCTACTCGTTGTCCTTCATAAATTCGCCGATCAAATTCAAACTTGGTGTCTAGCTTCTTCCTGTTAAGACGACGGATGGGACTGCATTTCACCAAATTCCGTAAAACAAAATGGCCGTTATTGCATAATTTAACAATATTCATGCCTGTGTTGTGAACACGATAAATAGGGGAAAATTGACGGATTAATTTCAAACATGGTATATAGCTTCCTCCCATTAAAACAACGGATTGGATTGGATTATATTTCACCAAATAATATCGGCATAACAATATGGCCGTCATTGTATCATTTTACAATATTCATGTTGTGAACAAGATAACTATGTAAGAAATTCACGGATTAACTTGAAACTTGTAATTCAGCTTTCTGTGGCTTTTTTTCCTTAAGATGACGAATTGGCATGGATATCAGCCAATTCCATAACCAAAATGGCCACCATTGCATAAATTTGCATTATTTACGTATCGTTGTGTTGTAAAACAAGACTTGAGAACGAATTCAGTTTTGTTTCCAGGACGAAAAATAATTTCCTCTGGTTAAGATTAGCTGGGATTACATTTACAAAACAAATGTGCCCATCACTCAAATTCAGATATGAACTTCAAACTTCGCTTTTTCTGTTAATACCATGGATGTGGTTGTATTTGAACACGTTTCACAAAAAAATATGGCCGACAATAGACTATCCTTGCATATCCTCGACAGTTTTGTGTGTTTGTTTGTTTGATCGGGGTTTAACGCCGTACTTCAGTTTATTTCACTCACACGGCGACGTGTCCGACAAATGGGTTAAACGAACTACCCGCCGACGCCACTGGCAACCAACAAAAATGTCACAGGACAAATACAGGACAATACAAATACATCACATACATATCGTCTTCCTGTTCCTCTTTAGCCCAGACACAGCAGCCGGGAAACATGAAGCTTCTTCCAACCATACGCCAGTTTTGTGTGTACCACCATCATAATAAGTACCATTTGTTTTTAGCATTAGGACATGTACCACCAGTGGTGATTAAGATAAGTATTGCCTAAATGCCGTTAGATTATACAATAATTGTGAGCATAATTACCTTGCAGATGTTATTGTTAGTGGCATCGATTATTTGTTATAATTGTCGTATCTGAAGGTAGTGGGTTTTCTGGGTTGTAACCAGTTTTCTTCCCACATTATTGCTGGCCAATTAATAAATAAATGTCACAAGTATGAAATATGTCGAGAGTAAAACTATTGCGCTGTGTGAAAAAGAGTTATGCATTCATCCCCCACTTACAGGTATGCATTGGCGGTTATTAAAGCGTTAAACTTTGTAACGCGAATTATATGTTAAAGGGAGATGTGCACAGGATATCCTTCTCTATCAATTGTATTATCGTGTATTTAATTCAAATCCAATTTACCTGCCGTTGAAAACCCTTTTCTGTATTCTAACTATTGTCTGTAACAACAATTTTTTGTCGGTCAACGTTTTCGCAGCAACGTATACTATTCTTAATGCCATGTAAAGTAGTTTTTTTACAATTATTTTTTCAGGTACAACCTCTGTCTGTAATATAGTGTTGTATTTTAGATCGAAAAATAACAAAACAAGGACACTGAGGTTGATATTTACATTTTCTTAGAACTTATACCCCATGAGTCGGCAGTCATACAGAAGATATTAGCGTAAATGTAACTGAAGTAAGAATTGATCTAAAATGAAATTAAACGCTTGTTGTTAACATTCTCCTGAAATATAAATGTAGCAAATTATAAAATTGTGGTACAAAACAGTAATTAGAAGGCAAATGTTTTTTGGAAAGTCCAACAAGATAACCAAAAAAAACATGTCAAAATAGTAGTGTAATTTATCTATTGGTCCGCAACAACAAACTTCTTGCTCTATGGGGTCTTCGGCATTCACTGTTGGTATTAATTCTGTCTTATCAAATTCCTTTAGAAGAGCCCGTCGACTTGGATTGGTAATTCTATATTAAAACGAACAAAAGCATATAACCGTCGCACAGTCGTCACGTTAGACCCGCCAGGCAGATTAAGTTTATAATACCGATGTGTTTTCTAACAAAGTAATCGGTCTAACTAATCTGTCTCCAATCTTCCGGCGTCTTTTGAACAAACATAAAAGTGGCGTGGGTTCCCTTTGGACGTCCTGCAGGGTTTTTCCGATGATTTCATCCTTTGGAACCCGGACTAATCCATCAATGTGATTTGTACGAATTCGTTCCTTTTGTTTGAACATAAAAGGGAAAATATCTTTGATAAACACAAAATATTTCGCTCGATTATAATGCCCTCTATTGGCAAAGCCGCGTGGGGTTTCAAACCTAATTGAAAGCACACAATCTGCTTTTTTCGAGAACAGATTAAGCAAATGTCTTTGTAACCGATGTTGAAATGTAAACTATAGGACATTAACATCTGGAGAACGACAGAGCAAAGTCTGTAGTGTGGCATCTTCTGATTAGATTAAGACGTCTCTACTGTATGTGATACACTATTGCTGAGAAACCGACACGGCCTGTTTTGTACATCATGCCCTTTGTATTTTTTAAAAGAATTGCATGTATGTATCATTATTCCAGATGCACGAATAACTTGAACCTGTATATAAAATGCCGGATAACGTTTTATTTCAAAATTTTTATATTTGTCAGTTCAAAGAAATATGCCTGTATCGGCCGATAAGTCAGCGTTATGCCGAATATCGGTGGTCAGCCGTTGACAAACTCAAATATTTTAGGATTAACGTTAATAGTAAATTGAAAATCACACACACACACACAACAAAACCTTGAACGACACTGGTGTTTAACGGTTTTCTGTCAATTTGTGACAGTGTTTTCCCCCATCCGTATAGTTTGTCTTTAATCTCCTGTTTATAATCTTCCTGCCTATTTTGTTGTTGTTGGAATGGTATGTAGGCCTATGCACAAATAACATGAACAGTGAATGTCGGATAACCCCTTTTAACAATTTCCTATGGTCATTTCAAAGACATATGCCCCTACTGGTCGAAAAGTCAGAATTATGCTGAATATCGGTAGTGAGGTCTGCGGTTCACAGTCCCTAATTTAATATTAGCAGTAGCCTACAGGCAACAAACTCGATCGATACTGATATTTAACTGTTTTCTGTCCAGCTCGGGACAGAGTGTTACCCCATCCGTATAGTTTCTCCCTGCACATATAAAAGCATTCCCGGTCAGTAGCCCTTTGGGAGAGGTTGAATGTGGGCCTATCGCCCAGGCACTGTTTTGTTGACCTCCAGCCTTTTGTATTTCTAATTAATAATGTCCTATTTTCATTTCAAAGAAATATGCCCGCAATGGTCGAAAACTCGGCGTTATGCCGAACGAGTAATTTTGAATATGGGTATAGCAAGGTCAGCTAACTTTAACTTTAAGAGTAAATTGATACTGATAGTTAACTGTTTTCTGTCCCTTGAGACAGAGGGGTTATCACAGTTTGTCCTTGCACAGAAAAAAACAGGCCTGGTCCGTAGCCCTTATGGGGAGGTTGAATGTATTAAATGGTCCAGTTATACATTACATGACGACATGCGATCCACTGAAATAGATGACAACTGCTCGCAATTGACATGTTCGTCACGATATTTTACAAAACGATTGCGATTCACGGAAACAGAACATCACCAAATGGATTAGGAACTGATCTACCGCGGCCAAGTGTTACTGGGAATAAGTGCGCATGCTCACTGTGCAGCTATAATACTGTCACATGGGTAATGCCAGAAGTTTATCAAGCAGTAGTATGAAACCAGCCATTACCCAGTATCAACGGCAAACCTCGAAGGACTTGAGTTGGATGTGGCATCATGGGTAAATCTTGCAATGCTGTTTTTAACTACTTTGCAAACGTTATATTTTACCCATAAGGCGCCAGTGGATTCTGAAATTAAAACTGCGCAAAACTAACGAAATTCCCCGTTTTCTTGCACAATGAGTCATATTACACTATGAAAGTCACAATGCCGTTGAGACTGGGTAATGGCTGGTTTCATACTTCTGCTTGATAGACTTCTGGCAATGCTTATCATTTGACGCAGTCAGAAAAATGCCCTATTTACCCAAACTAAATGTTATTGTTATCAATCACGCCTGATAGCAAGCTGAATATTTGCTCGCCCTATCAAACACACAAAAGTTCACCATTCAAAGCTGTATTAATCGTGTCTGTGTATATTTGCTGCATTCGAAATGAACTAGTTAAGTGGTCATGTGATTCATCACGTGATGTGTTTTGTTTTGATTGATCGCAGTCAGTTTCAGAAAAGTAGAACATACTCAACTAGATTGTGTCGCAAGAGCGAACATGTCGACTGTAATCCGAGTATCCAGTTGCGGTGAGATGCTGGTAGTCGAGTTGAGATGGACCGCAAGGTCGACATGTTCTTAGCTTTAGAAACGAGAACTGGAACTTGCGAGAAGTTGAAAAAAAACAACAGGTAAATATCGCCATAAAAATAATGTTTGTGTTAGCGCTCATTTATTATAATTTGAAAGACGGTTAGGCCTACTTGTCTTACTGAATGTCGGACCCACCAGGGTTGAAATTAGGTGTTACTCCATTCTTCCGAATGTGGGGTGGCTTACATAAGTTGGTAACTGTGTTGATTTTGATTTAAAGTCAAATTAATGTTACTGTCGATCATAATGTCTCATGGGATTAGACCGAACAAACACACTACGTGACCGAAACGTTGTACACTAGCTATACATTGGTAACGTTGCAGAGTTACCAAATAACAACGTTACTGCATTGTTAATCTAAGTTAAATTTGGTTGTTCGTTTGTACCAATTGATACAACGTTATCATAACGTTTTCAAAAATCATAGGCGTAGGGGAGAATGTATTTTTAGCGGGCAGACTATTTTATGCCCCAAAAATGTATGATTTGCCCGAAAATTATTTATCATCAATAAATATCTATGTAGGGTACGTACCGCTAAAAGACAGATCTATACAATTATTAATGGACACATAGGCTCGTCGGTTCTGTATTTAACCGTCTTACCGATTTAGAAAGCATGATTGGCCACCTGGCGGGAATGGTCGCGTTGACCTAATAGTTACCGATTTCTCTCTCCTTTCTATTGTTGTATTTGTTCCTGAAGAAACCTTACTTCGAACATGAATGATGTGATAAATAATGATTTGGGAGATATTGAGCAACTGGACTATCCGAAGTACAAGACTACGTTTCCAATTTCAACACAAAGCATTTAAACAGAAAAAAATATTTTTCCTTTTTTTACAGTAAACAATCTAAAATCTAAAAATAAACAAGTCTTGAATTGTCGTTGTTTCGTCTGGAATCATGTCACTGAAATCCACCACTCACTTCAGATAGATTTTCATGTCGCTGAAATCCGCCTACTACAGCTAACAGTGGCGGATTCAGGTCCGTAGAGGCTATATCTCCGCTAATTCTGGCAATGAAATTGGTTCCGTAATTTTGATTGATCGATCTTAATTCTTGTACTTTTAAAAAAGAAAAAGACTGCAAGAGCCACAAGTATTTCTAAAAGTGTCCCATCAGTCACTCTGATAGGGCAAGGATGTGCAGGAATTCTAAATTGGTACATCATCAAGTGCTTGTCAAAGTCGCGAAACTGGTGAGACGGTCAAAACCATATGTACATCACCAGTTTTGGATTTGCCTATGTATGTAGTTATTTTAGAGCTTTTAAAAAAAATCTCGTTAGCAGTGTTGTGATACAACTGCAGTCCGTTGCAGGTCTTTTTGTTTGCACCACAATGACTAGTATGAAACAATGAGTATGGCAAGCCAAAGCGGAAAAAAATTAAGATTTATAAATTTAACTCCAAGATGTCAACGTTTTACTCATAGTAACAATAAACACTACATATTTTAAACCATTGTACAAGAAATATTAATTCTGTCCAAGAAAAGGATTTTTATCCATACAAAATATAATTTAACGTCCAAGAATTTTTATTTGGTCCAAGATTTACATTTATATTTGATTCAAGGCTGTTTAACGGTCCAAGATTCTTTTTTCAATCCGAGATTTTTGTTTTTTGATGCAAGACTTTTTAAGGCCAAGATTTTTTTTATGCAAGATTGTTTTTTTTTTCCAAGATTTTATTTTTCGATCCAAGACTCACGTGACCAATCCAAGGTTCACCTGGCCGTCATATGAAGGTACAGTGTAGTGTTAGACGTTCATTTCAGGATATTCACGCATACTTTTAAGTTTGTATGTTACACTCAATGACCTACTTTATATTGTATATTTACGTTATCGATTAAGCTGCGCTGACTTATCCGTGTTACATAGACTGTAAACCCCCGCAAACGACATCATCAGTTTATTTAGTCACGTTAAGCTTGGAATGGTTACGTAAATCTTGGACAGGTCATGTGTGTCTTGGATGGAAAAATAAAATCGTGGACAAAAACAAATCGTGTATCAAAAACCTGCATACTGGAAAACTGTCGCACACAACTCCAGACATTATAAGTACATTGTTTCCATTCCATTCAGCCTGCTAGATTTCAAATTTGTGTGCATTGTGTTTTCTTTTCTTTTTTTAAGGAAGAGAAGCAATCAAAGATAAGTCAAGATATTTTTGTTTTTCCTATCGCAATATGCCTTGAAGTTTATTAAAACATTCACATGATCGTTCTGACGAAGATGATGTTGCTGGAATGACACTGGAGTACCATATTTTGCCCGAAACATATTTTAAATTGCAGAGTAATGTCCGACAAAAATAGCGTAGGGTCACTATGCCTACGATCACATTCCAGACATATAACGGCTTCGCAGAACTACAGTTGAAAATACATACTTGTTGCTGGTTTATATATAATCATGTTGGAGCAAATAAACAATAGCAGTACATATTGACGTTGTGTCTGATGTTTTGCCCAACTATCCTAATTTGCCTTAGTTTTGCCCGAACGAATAGCGTAGGGTGTGCTGGCCTCCAGTCCCCTACGCCTATGTCAAAAAATGACCGGGAACGTTGTAGTTTAACGTTGTAACAACATAAATCGACTACGTTGTGACTTAGTGGTGAATTGGTAGCGTTCTGTACAACGTAAGAACAATGTTGTCAAAACGTTACATGATACAACAAAAGTATTCCAACGTAGCTATTGAGTTTCTGTTTCTTTTTTATCGCGTGGATTAAAACTGCTGTAGCCTACATATTAATTGGGAGCAATTTATTGAAGTAAAAGCTTCAAAGTTAATAGGAGCGTGTCCTCCAATCGCCCGAATGAATTTAGTCAATAGCCTTCTTTGAATCAGGCATTCTCTTTTAAGTTACGGAACCACAGTACAGAGTTCTTCGATTAAACGGGTTTGGGTGTTCCGCAATGACAATAGCAGGAATCCGGGTCATCTCGTAATTGCTACATTCAGAGGAATTGGAATGTGTTTAAGAGGTGGATTATATGTTACTCCGGATTGGTTTTACCATAAAACGACAGTCTTGCCTGGTTAAATGTACTGTCAATATTCTATTTCTAACCATAAATATCACATTTCAGTTTAATTTCTGGATAAAGAGAATATAAAAAGCTGCCTTTGAAACTTGAGCTCCAATAACAGTTTGATACCAATCTTGTGATACATTGTAGAAACTAAGAAAAACGATAGAAATATCAGTAATGACCTGACGGTAAATCGGCACATGTCTTGTGGTTATGCTTTAGGGCACAATAACAGCCTAAGGTGACAACCCGCTAATGTTTCATAATATATCAGCAGATAGGAAAATTTGGCCTTATGATAACAAATCTACATAAAATTATTAAACGCATTTACTCCACAGCATGTTTTTTCAGCGACCTAAACTACCACACAAAGTTCTGTTGGCTGACAGATTCAGCATCCGACACGACAAAACTTCACTGCAGTGCTTCAAACTTCTTTTACGACGGATTGTCCCCCCTCCCCCCTAAATAACTTGGAAACCTCGTATAGACGCGAATACGTATTTTATTGAGTTGTAAACACATTCAATAGAGATACGTACAGTAGTGCGAAATCTTTGGAAATAAGACCTGCCTCTGAATAAAAAACAATATTGAATCTGTATGGCCTCTTACATTCTGTCGTGTTCGTTGAATACTCACCTAGCAGCGGTTCCCAACTGGGAGAGAGCCAGACGTGTCCCGCCAAATCTCGGACTAAAAGCGGGACGAAATTTTAAATCGACAAAAAGCCAGTAGAGTACTGCTGAGAAAGGATTTATTTTGACATGAAAATGGACATCAAAAGGGTCGATCTAACCGACAAGTGTTCAAGGAAGAAACCCAAATTATTTAAATCAAGGTCAGGCCATGCAATTTTTATAAATTGAAAGATAGGGTGCGAAATATGTTAACGTTCGCTTAATTCTAAGGGTTATGAAGACTCTTGGAGCGTAGCTACAATTGCCGGAGTCAACTCGTGCGCGCTCCTCGTGTGCCCGAAGTTGACAAGGGAACTTGATCCTAGGAGGTCATCGAATGAGTATCAATAGTCATTAAACTTATTACTGGCCTTCGTGTTATACAATAAATTGCGCAACTGTTGTAATTATCTTGGCGGCGGTAGGTAATTAGGGCCTATATGAAATGTATAAACGTGTACAATTCCGTATATTCCTTACTGATAACATTATCCTAAAACCACAATGCTGAATACACCCAAGAATATAACTTGTAATTATTGGTGAATCTAGAGCGTTGTATATGAACACTTATATGACTAATTCCAACAAAAGAGAGAAATGCACTGACCTAACAGTTCAAGGTGCTCACACGAAAGAAGTAATGACAAAAAGTACAAAAGTGTCACAAAACGTCTTTAAAAGTTGCAGTATCGTAATCCTGAGTACCACTATTAAACGGGTTTTGATTGCAGATGTACATTGCCCGCAATATCAATATTAACAGAAATTTGGCTTTATAATAATAATAATAACTAGATGTTATAACCGGGCGCAACGGTTATAAGGTTGCCAAGCGAAAGACCTATAAGTAAAAACAGATACTATTTTAATTTCGTTATTCAAAAGAGAAAAATGAAGAAAAAAAACATTAAAAAAAAAATCAGATCTTCGGTTTAAGAGACGAATGCGTCATAACCATAGAACTTAGACAAAAAGCAACCATATATTCTTTGTCATGAAGCAAAGGCGCGTTCAATGATATACATCAATTTTACCGGAGCCAAAAAGTGACAAACCACGTGACATTCGACCAATCATATCTCGACAACTACTCACAACAGCCAAAATCTAAAATAAACATATTTTCCTGGAATTACACCATCTATAATTCTGTAAAAGGTCAAAGCTGTAGCTTGTTTTCTTATACACTCTATTGATTAAAGTCGTAAATCCTAGATTTCCATCATGGCGTCGTTATGACGTCATTTACAAAAACTTAAAAAGTTATAAATTCGGGCTTATTCAGTTTAATACCGAACGAACAAAACCACCTCATCGATATACCCTACAGTCTTCGAGAAAAGTGTCGACTAGAACAATAAAAATAATAACAATCCCTCAGATTTCAATAGGTGTTCCAAGTTAACTTGGAAACCTAATAAAAATAGAATAAAATAGTAGGAATTCGTGTTATGTCACAATTTCTACATTCAGAGCACTCACGCGGAATTGAAATTTGCAGAAGAGTTGTTTCTCAGTATTTGGTTTACGATTACATGGCAGAGTGTGACGGAATGTCTAGTTACCTGTAAATGTACTTTGACAGTGTTTATGTTCTGGTTGCAATAAATATCGCATTTCAGTTTACTTTTCTGAAAAAGGGGAACACAAACAAGCGACACCAGTAAAAATGTGAGGCCAATTATGAGTTTAATCTAACCTTATATGTCCTGTAGAAAAGCGATTGAAAGCTCACTAAACTTTGCAGTAAATCAGCGCTTGTATTGTTTCAGTGGCCACTTAGGACCGTACAAAACTTGTCTATAAGTTTAATAATGTATTACCGACAGCAATGGTGGGGCAAATATACTATCACCGTAAGAGCTGCATGCTTCATCAAACCAAACAAGCCATAAATGTAGCACAGTTTCCATACATGGCTAAATGATAACATTTAAAACAAAATCACTAAAGAAGAATTCTCGTTAGTCAGTGTTTAAAATAGGTTATATTCTGATGCTATATGGCTTAAGTAGAAAGAGGCCTTCATAATGGCTATAGACTATTAAATTGAACTGCATGTGTACCCCAATCAATGTCGCTTTGATAATCGGCTTTTCTCAACGTTTATGACATCGTATAATCGTATAATTAGATAAAAATGTTAACAAAAAAATAACAATGGGTTGTCTATCGGCGATGCAACGGTATAATTGTACATGCGGTCATTAATTTTTACCACCTGCATATGTCATTAAAAAAGCGCGTCTAGACATTAGTGTCTTAAAATTATGGTAATTTGAACCAAACTGGATCTTCAGTAGTTTACCGTGGCTGTAATGCCTTATAATTAATTTTGATTAATGAGTTGTCAAAGAAACAGTCGTGATGTCAGTACCACCGACAATGTCACGTAGGCGAATTTTACCAGCGGTTTATAGTTGAGTGCAGATAAACAAAAATAATACAACGAACATTTTGAAAATCAGCATTGTAGATACTGAAATGGACTGTCATTGTCAGCTTATTGTATTTATGTTAATGATGGCAATGTGTACTCGTCCGTATCGGCCCGCTACCAAATCACGGCTACAAGTATTTCATGTATAGTCGTTTTAGTCTACAACATGTTGGCATCAAGCAACTGTCATTGTAAACTGACACAGTGACTAACAAACGGAAATATATGCGTTCATAAACAACTACATGCTTTTGTTTAGTTGCAACAAGGATGGTATTGTTCGAGGGCAATGTTACCACCGCACATGTAAATGTAGTCTGTTGTGATACCGGATTCGCAGACGTATCATAGCTGGCCCATAATACATCAACCAGAATACTGCTTGTACAGGCTAAGTGGGCTGCTAAATGATTAATCATTATGATAGTACCAGCAACTACAAGCCAACAGTCCTGACGAATGGCACACAGCGTGGGGTGGTTTTTGTTGTGTTAACTGCTGAATGGCTCTTCAATACTAGACATTAATTTACTTGGCCTTATCTTTAAATTTAATCAAGTAACAGATCCGCAAGACATAGTCGTTAAATTC
Organism: Mopalia vespertina; assembly: GCA_030265115.1. Lineage (NCBI taxonomy): Eukaryota > Metazoa > Mollusca > Polyplacophora > Chitonida > Mopaliidae > Mopalia > Mopalia vespertina. The sequence goes on from JAQQZZ010074732.1 coordinate 11,291, forward strand.
GTGTGCATATTTATTTTATCCGCCTTAGATGTATTTACCAGATATCCACTATAAACCGAAATACCGAAACTTAACATGCGTATCTTTTCGTTTCTCGGAGTTGTGACATTGGAAGATTTGTTTATTTGATTGGGGTTAAACGTAGTTCTCTAGGGTATTTCATGGATTGTCCACTTCAAACTGTTTATTTCCTAATTACGGTGGGAACCGGGAAAAAACCTCGTAAAAACAACCCCCGCGATTGCCAGAGCCACATTGTGTGACTCCCTCATATACCTGATGGTTGATAGACTGACTCGATCCCTTGCACGGTACCACGAAATATGATAAGTAAACGCACACGAAAACCACAACGCCACGGTCGCGGGTATGATTTGAAGAAGACTCAATATCGCAAAAAAGGTCAATCTTGCTGTAAGCGGTCGACGATTTCTTTGTTCTTTGGAAGTAAAGCATTACTCAACCGGTCAATGACAACGTCAACGAGATTAAAGTATAAACAATTGTGAAATAGCTTTTGTCCTGCAAGTTTCGCTTAAGTTTACTTGTTTTAATTACTAAATAACGATCCCTGATCCGGACACAAATCACCAATAGCCAGGGGTGGGGGGGCTTATCGACATATTTGTCTTGAAAGACACAAACCGAGAATCAAAAGCCTACGTTTGCGTTGTCAAAGACTGATAAACGAACTTGAGAGCAAGTAAAACAGTACCTGATTAGAAATTGTTGCCGTCTGTTTTATCACTCCATTTTATGGTTTCCCAATAACCCCACGATATCAAGGCCGGCATAGCATTTGTCGGATCTTCTCTCTTCTTAGTACATATTTACTGAAACTAAAAATACAACGGAAACGCGAACTGGAGAAAAATCAAAATTAGACTACCCGATTCAGAAATATTGATAGATTGATAAGTGTTTTACACAACATCCAGATGTATTTTAGGTGTTTTACGCAACATCCAGATGTATTTTAGGTGTTTTACGCAACATCCAGATGTATTTTAGGTAAGTTTTGGCATGAACATTTCGACAATTTTTTGAAAAATATGTTTTATTCCAAAAGCAACACATTTAGCATTATACATCACATCGAAAATGAATTGAACTGAAAAGGAAACACATAAATGATAAAAATGCCTAAAACGGCAATAAAAAAAACTTTTCGTTCTGAATACACAATTTATTTAGGTATGTTCTGAATACATATGTCACCAATGTGTAGTTCATTCACACCCATTCGATTCACAAGTGAAGATGACGGATAGTATTGGTAGCTTTCTTCCGGGGGAGTAAATTATCAGTGAAAAAGCTATGGTAAATTTTTACTATTTTTTAGCATTTGTTGTGCGCGAAGGGATAGTGGACGACTTGAACTTGGTACGACTCGAAATCTTTACCATCTACATAGCACTTCTCACGCTGTCACAAAACACGGAAACACACTTATTTTTCCCTCAGACGCTGAATGGTCTTCACAGACATATGCCAAATCCTGTAGCCTCACTTCAGACAGGGAAACACACTGGCTTCAGAGGCTGTCGGTATCAAGAGATTTATCTAATTGGGCAATTTAGGATGATCACAGGAAAGGCCACTTAAACTACTCTCTGTGTCGCCACATTGTCGTAAGTTCAGTCTTCCTGGATTTTCATCCTTGTCGTGTGTTTTGCTCTGAAGATTTGATGATGCTACACTTGTACCTACCATGGTAGTCTTTGTTTTGGACTTTACGGAAAAAGAGTAAATATTAATACTCTATATGTATTTGTTATATATTGAAAATAGTCTTATTCCAAGCATTCATTTATTGATAGGCCCTTCTGAGTACATCTTTATGAACTACTCAGTATTGTGATAATATTAGACCCCCTCCCCCCCCCTATATCTGGAACAGTACATTTGTATTACGCCACTTTTAAGGTTATGTCACTTATATACAAAATGTTGTTAATTATACAAATACCCGGATGTTTGAGAAGACGGCGCTAGCCCAAGAACAACAACATGATACGCACAACGAAGGGTGAGCAATGTGCGGACCAAACAAAATGGCGTATTGATAATTAAATGCAGACCAATTCGAATCAAACTAATACAAAATATTTGATTTCATTTATTTCAGTAAAAGAAATTTGTCTATATAAAAAAGAACCAGAACAAAAAAAAACGCGCTGTAAGTAATAGCATGTCGCATAACCGGTACAGCAAATCATGACAATATTAAACATTTGCCTCTCAATCTAATTACCTGTAAATGTACTTAGGTAAAGCATCTGCGAAATCAGCGAAATAACGTAAATACCAAACAAATAGCATACAAAAAAAAAAAGTAGAATACTTACCCCGTAATGTTGACCGATTTGTTCACGCGTCCAGCATATATATGCTAAAACAGAATAATTTATATACGTTTGACCCATCTGAGATATTTGTAATTTGTACTTTGAACGTTTGTTTTTATTTATTTTATACGACATTTATGCGATTTAATTGAAGACTGCTTTCACATTCTAACATATGTTTTATAAGCTATTTAACTTAATACATATCTTCCGACGTTGCATTCACTGATATTGTCGGACTATACATATTACATTTTTGATACTTATTAGACTAGAAAGAGATAGACCCATTAAGTTACAACGGTGTGACAGTTTAACAGCCTGTGTGGATAACTTGCTCGTTGTAATTCTTATAGAAAAATGATAAAAGCAAGATAATATCCCAGCTTTGTATAGATTGTGTAACGGTTTTATTTTAATGTCTACAACTGTAATGTCGTTATGTCCCGGCTGCTGTAGAAACGGTCCGCTTAAAAGCGGTAACTACACAACACGATCAACACACTTTAAGGGGACACAAAGCATTTTCATAATTCAAATTAAACTATTTTGGCAGAATATGTTTTGCATAATCACGTGCTCAGAAAGCTATAGGACCCATTGATGTTATCTTGCAAGACTTGCAACATTATCTGATTCTATGGTTTGCTGTGAGAAATCGAGACATTACAGCTTTGAACATTCGATGACATAGTAACAGCGTTCCCTTTGTGTCATTAACATGAAAATAACCTTTTTCGTGAAACGCAATCAGGTGATTGATTCTCATCATAAGCTACGAATAAAATAAAAACATTTTCCATAGTGCTTATGACGGACACTGGTGTCTTCGCAGCAATATTCATCAGATAGCTGAAATTACAAATGTATGTAAAAGCAGTAGAGTTTGATATCATGTTGATGTATTATAGACGACGTTTATTAATCGAAGGAGAGCAAATACACGCCAAGAACTTGTTACTTAGAACAATACCAATTGACATCATCGGTTCTTGCTAATACACTTCCTTGTTTTGCATGTTGAGTAGATAATTGGATTCCCAGCATCTCCTTCTGTTGATCTCGGCATGTGGGCAAATGTTGCAATGTTGAGAATTATTATAACATTATTGGACAGAAGTGCAATCTTATATAATGCAGTGTAAACAACATACACGTGGTCTGGTAATATCGAGATTTGTTTGATTTTAATGCGTACTCGAGTGTATTTCACTTATATGGCGACGGATTGTCCACTTCACACTGTTGCTTGTCCAATAAGATTGAACACCAGGACGAAACCGTGTAAAAACCAACTCCGCGATTGCCGGAGCTACATCGTGTGTCTCCCTCAAATAAATGATGGTCGACAAACAGTCTCGATTCCGTGAACAGTACATCGAAATAGGATTAGTAAGCGCACTCGCTAACCACAAAGCCACGACCGCGGGCAACTAACATCGATAAATAAATCAAGTGATTTGGGGAACCTGCCAGGAAACAATTAGCGACTGTGTTAACAATTGACTGATATAGAGAGTCCTGGAGAACAAACTACCATGTGTGTGATGTTAATACGATATACACGTTAGAATTCATATTGTAAACATTTACGTCTTAATTGACATGGTTTTCCGTACCGCCACACATCTACAATATCTGGATCACTTCTGTTGACAGTTGTATAATTTGAATATTTCTATGTCTGTTATAAGCATTCTGGTCTCTTCATACCGGCCTTTTTCACTATCTGAATTGATCCCTGCCACAGACGTTCCAATTACGAATAGTAGTGTTTTCAATCTTCACATATCTGCCCTAGCTGTCTTATACCACATAACCTTCTCTCTGAACACATGCTCTGTATCGCCTGTGACTCTATGTCAGACGATATGTTTTTCATTGGAGAAACTGGAGAAATCCAATGACTTAATTTAAATGACCAGTCGAAACTAGCTGGGGATTGTTAGAACAACTGATGCTGGTGGAGTTTATAGTACAAAAGTCAGCTGGTAGCTATCATATGAGGTTAACATTACTAAATTAACACAGCTCGGATGAGACACCAATCAACATTCACCATATATAAGAGGTTATTTAGTTATACCTACGTAACATATTAACCAAATACTAGTAGTTTGCCCAAATTGGTGCTAAAGAAAAAATCAATAAATTATTGGATACAAAGAAAAGGACAATCTTGATGGCTGTATTGCTCCATTTCCAGTACGGAAGGAATCTACTACTTCCTGGTGACTTTCTAACACTCGTTTATCCGAAAGGCTGTGGAAACTCATCTAAATTTTCTGTAGGCCTTGAATTTTTTTTCTTGGTTCATGCACAGTGCATGTACCATCTGTGTGACGTATTGGAATCGACTTAGCGTTTCCATAGTTATCCAATTGTAGCATTGGTTAATAAATAACTACATATGTCCTGTTTTTTTTTCTTCCTTCTTTTATCCCTTTATATAAGGCCTTCTGGCTAAGGTCAGTTTATCTGAAGAGTAGCAATGCTGTCTTTACTTAGCACTGGAGGAATATTAACTTTTCAATATTATGGAAACGTTTCACATCTTGGTTGTGCTAGTATCAATTATTGTTGGAATACATCGCCATCATATAAGTGAAATACCCTTTAGCTCGGTGTAAAACACCAATCAATCAGTCAACCTAAATGTCCTGCACTTGCAAAAAAAAAAAAGTGTTTTACAAAAAATTCAACTAAATAAAACTGCAAAAATCAAGTGTTTTAATAAAATTAACAGAAAAAAATCCAGCTACTGCAAAAGAACTTTATCAGGAGTTTTACAAAAAAAAAATACCCAAAGCGTTTGGTATGGAAAAGAACATCAAGTGTTTTTGAAAAAAACAGCTGCAAATTTTGCATTAGAAAACATTAAAAAGTGGACAATTCGTGGTCGGCTGTTAATTTAACTAACTCAAACAAATCTTGTAGTGATCATAGACTATAGTTTGTTTAACTGTATTCATTATACAGTATTTTTGTTGTATTTTGACATGATGTTGGAAGGAGCTTCTCGTTGTCCTGGTGCTCTCAGAGCTAAGAGACAACTTAGCAGCCTCTAAACCAGTGATGACAGTATCCAGTGTTCGTAATAGTATGCCTGCAAAATGTCTTGACCTCCTTGTACTACAGAATGACAAAATAGCTATTATTTTATATCTTTTGTTAAATTTATTTGAATTTGTTTTGTGTGTTTTTGTTATAGGTTCCCTGTGAAGAAATGAAACCGGCTGACCAGAAAAATAGTCTACTACAACAATTATTATCAGAAAATTAGCTAGATAATTTTGTGCCAATTTAGGTTTTTGACAATCCCTTCAATTTTTGTGCCCTCTGAATTTGGCAGCACAAAAATGTCCCTGTTATTACTACTTGTACTATAGACAGGGATTTTCGAAAGTTGAAGGTACATTTTATCGGAGTCAAGCTGTTCTTGATTTGAAAGAAGAAAAACTGATTTCAAGAGAAAAAAAAAATTATATGATGTGCCTCCAGTTGTCTACCTCATTCTACAGAATCGTGGGAGTTTGTCTCGAGACTTCTTCATCATTTCAGGACAGTGTAAAACAGTGGTTTGTTGAAGTCTCTGCTGAAATACATATTAGAATTACCTCCCTTGAATTAACTCCCCTTGGTCAAGTGTTCTCGACCATGGGTTAGGGAAAAATGGGAAAATCTAAGCAAAGTGATAATTTCAGAAATTGGATCCAGGGAATTTGAAATAGAAAAGTTTACAATGATCGGTATTTTTTGACTTTCAGAATTGTTAGGTGTATAAAGAGAAAGTTGTGTTGCCATTTTACTTTTGGAGAAAAAATATTTTTTGAATGAATTCATATATGGACAACTATCGTGTGTGAGAAAAAAAAGACTTTTGAACATTGGCATTTAATTGATGAATTCTTTATGGAAATTGGATTATCTGCAAGGAGAGTGACTTTCGTGTGGTGTAAGAGCTCCTTAACACTGTAATTCAACATCCAGAAAATGCTACAGTTTGATTGGTCTAGACAAAGGTCATGACCTCAAGTGAAAGCTCAGTGATTGGTTGATTTTTCTTTTACTTATGGATATGACTTCCAGAAAGTTTGTACAAAAAACTCCCATGAAATCAACTTAAATGAGTGGAGAAATTTGTTGTGTATACATTTTAATAACCCTTTTTCCTGCATGTTGAACCAATCTGTTATAACTGAACTCGAGTGCCTGTTACTACTATGGTATAACGCTAACATTCACACTGAGATTGGATAATCATAACCGTTTTTTGAATATGGTTTGAATATTTTAATCCAAATTCCGTACAGTTTTAAACGCTTTAGTTTTTGCGCTTTTTTGTTTAAACCTGGATTTGGTTGTACATTGAATCATGTACCTTGTGTTGATTACCAAGCCATTACGTTTTGGTGAACTTCAAACCTTCAACTGGCTACCTGGATGTACATTTTGTTTTTATTGTTGTAGCCTCTCTCTTAGGGGACTTGCGTGTCAGTCGCTGTTTAAACATTTGAAAATGTTAAAATGTGCTGGGAATTGGAAAGTCATTTGTAAAAATAGCCGTAGGCAAAAAATGTAACTTTTCCACGGAAGCTATTCAACACTACTGTGACTAAAAGAACAATGGTATAGTTGCATATCTCATTGTTACTGTTCTCTTTATTTGTGTATACCTTTGTCTGTATATATCAAATGTAAATGTTAATACCTACATATTGTATCTTAACATGTAGATCATTGGGCTCAAATACAGGTATCGCGTGGAATTATTCACTAGCCGCCCCTCTCATGGAATCAAAGTGAAGTGATCCACACCTTAATAGTCTCGTTCACTTTAATGTGCCTTCTGACAGGCAGGGAGATAAGTCTATTGACTTTACACTGTGTTACCATGACTACCATAGGTGTCTTCATTCATTCATTCAAATCACTAATTTCTTTTTATTTTTGGTTAATTTCTCATTAAGGACTCCAAACAAGAGAGTTAATTAGGAGACCTTAGGAAACGGTGGCTATATATTTTACGACGGTGAAAATTAAATGAACATTGTGATTGGATGATTTGGACCTTGGTTTTTTAGTTTCCATCAGTGAGATTGATGTGCCAGTCACCATGGAAACTTGTCATCATGTTTACTAGAATATGTCAACGGGTGCCTGATAATGGTCCATGATTGGAAAATGGTGACTGACATTGTGAGACCCTTGTAACAGTATTAGTTTGGACTTTGGTTATTTTGTTGAATGTGTTCATTGAACTCAGGGGTCTTTTTGTTTCTGTACGGTGATAAAGTTAGGAATGGTTTTTTACCAGGTAAGTTCAGCATATAATTGAATTGGAACTCTCCAGTTGTGAAGGAAAGTAAAGCTCACATCATTTTATCTTACATTGACCTTCAAAGGTACAATTGTTTGATAGTTAAGAGGTGAAGGTAATTTTTGTAACCCCCCCCCCCCCCCCCTTATCCCCCCAACCAATCAGCTTTTTGAATAATACTCAGGAACATTAAATCATTAAATCTCATGTTAGAAAAGAAAGTTTATTTTCTTTGGACTAGCTTCTGTACAGTTATATGTCCATTTGTACATATTTACGCATGACAAGATTATATACATACACAAATATATCCACATTTTTAACCTAAACTCCTGTCCAGTCCATATTTTTATGCTTGTTTATCACAATGAAGTTTTTAAAGGGCAGTTTGTAAGTGCCAGTCTTAAAAAAAAACTTTTCTATTGCACCCTCTCCTCTGCCCTCGCACATCTTACAACTCATTTCTCCTAGTGCGAAATTGTAGAAGACATAAATGGCGAAAGCTAGTTTATAGTTAAGATTATCAGTGTTGTACACGATGAACAAACTATTGTTCTATTTAACTACTAGTACACTAGATTGTTGAGTCTTCAGTCAGGCATGTTTCCTGCTATTATCACTTGACTGTTGAGCGGACTCGGTTATTCACCTATTGCAAACCAGTGGATTAAATTTAATTTTGAATTAAATGGCCTCATGTTATGCTAAAATCACTCTCAATCCCCTCTGGTAGTCCGGGAATCCCCTCTGGCAGTCTGGGAATCTCCTCTGGCAGTCCGAGAATCCCCTCTGGCAGTCAGGGAATCCCCTCTGGCAGTCTTGGAATCCACTCCGGCAGAATGGGAATCCACTCTGGCAGTCCGGGAATCCCCTCTGGCAGTCAGGCAATCCACTCCGGCAGAATGGGAATCCCCTCTGGCAGTCTGGGAATCCACTCCGGCAGAACGGAAATCCACTCTGGAAATCCTTTCTGACAAACTGACAATCCATCTCTACTTGAAAAATTAAACATTGAATCTTATTCTCCACCCACAAATGTTGTTCTGCATCTATTTTCATTATACTTACCTTAAAAACAAACATAATAGGTATGTTGCTTACCTGTTATCTTATAACAACACAGGTACCTGTAAATGCTGCCTGTAAATACTGCTGTTAAGTAGGCAGTATGATCTCATCAGTATGGCTAACGCATTCAGGTGAAAGCAGAACACTAAACCTAGTCAAAGTCCACAAACATATACTCTCAGGTTTTGTCGAGTTCTTTTCATTGATGAACAATCAATTATACCTACCACATGTCTATTCTGCTTTAAGATAACACTTTCCAAGGTTTGACAGATTCTACTTTGCTTCGTGCTACTGCTATGGTATTAAACAGAAAACCCAAATAAGCACCCAATTCACATCATGTAACATAATTTCGCTACTTTACATATAACATTAATACTACTAGTAAAAAAATACACTAAAATTTGTACATAGAAATTCACTTACCGGCCCCTACACCACCAAAAAATCATTAACCGTCATATCATACGACACGCACAGCCTTTCAGATGTTTGTTTCCCCTCATCCTTATTTCACTGGATTTTTTATTTTTTAGCACAGTTCTCTCTCAACCCAGGGTTTTGTTTCACAAAGCGGGTTTACCTTTACATTCAATGATCAGGTAGATATTATAAATACAAACTGATTAAAGGTATTGGTTTTTGAGAGGATGGCCAAAACTGGGTCACTTCAAACCGGGTCAATTAGGTCCTGTCGTTTGGAGCATATCAGACTACAGTTGTTTATATCTAAGGCCTCCACCATTTGACTGACTGTCTGAAAAACAACTTTGTCGGGAACCTATCAAAGTCTCTTTTTATTGATTTGAAAGCGCCATCCAAACCAACCAACCAACCTATCAAAGTCTGTATGAAGATTAAGACTAGAAATGACCCCTAGAGGATTTTAATTGGATGTTTATAGGTAACTCCTTGTTATGGCAATCCTCAAGAAACAGGCATTCTTTTATCATCAGCTAGAAAAGAAAAGATATGTATATATCTGATGAATAGTGTTTGTTTATTACCTTTAATACGGTCTTGGATTGAAGCATATAAGCTCACAAAGGCACAACTGTTGAAAATTGACATATAAAGAGGAGCACTTGAACTGGCAGCTTTTTCCAAAACTAGGTTTTTGGTCAGTGCTTCTCGATGTTTACAGAAAATTTGTCCTAGGATGATCTCCATATGCCCTTTTCACAGGTACATATTGTTAAATTTATATGTATTTAATTATATAAATTTAATAATCCTGGATTCAGTTACTCAATAGACAATTTGTCGCTAACACCAAATTAAATCGCTTATAACGGATTTAACATAGGCCTTTAATTAGCATGGCATGACATCATCTAATAAAGGATTATATTTAATAGAGCTTCGAGCTATCAACCCCAGGGGCTATTAAATTAAATCTGCTATTAGATGATGTATCCTGTAGTTCCATTGAAGAGTTTAACATAATGCACAAGTAGTGTTATTCCGAAAAATGATAACTTCATTTTGACTCAATATTTCAGCATTTATTATGCCATCATCAGGAGATGATGAGGGTGTAATAAATGCTGAAATATTGAGTCAAAACACTACTTGTGCATTATATTAGATGATGTCCTGCCAGGTTGAAGCTCTATCTCTAATCCTCTATAAGCAATATAATTTGGTGCTGGAGGTGTATTTTGTACACAGGATTTACATGTATATTGAATACACCGATGTGCCTTTGAAATGCCCAAAGCAACTAATAATTGATGCATGCTGTAACACAAAAAACGACATTATGGTTAGAAAATTCTCATTAAAAAATTATTTTCTAGCACTTGAATTTTTTCCAAAGGTGGACAGATCTGGGTCAGGTGGTTTTCTTCACCCTTTGGAATAGCAATCCTTCAGAAATGAAATAACCGTTAGTAATGTATGGTATATAACCACTACATTTGTTTGTTTGATTGGGGTTAACATCCTACTCAAGGGTATTTCACTTACATGTATATGACAACAGATTGTCCACTTCACACTGCTCCTTGCCTAATTATGGTGGAAAACCTTGTAAAAACCACCCCCGTGATTGCTTGAGTATGACATTAAACGTCAATCAAACAAACAAATCAAGTTACTACTCCTGGTCCCATTTACCCCGCATGTATGGGACCATGAGTAGTAATGTTAAAGGTGCCTGTTGGAATCGGGGGTTCCAAGAAAGCTTGTGGTCTCCTAGCCACTATCTTTACTAGGATCAATATCGGTATGTCAATCTCTTCCAATAAATGTGCAGAAAATCCAACCCTCGACAATAGTTCAAACAATGAATGATTGTGGCCACCGGCTTACAAACACAAACTCTAACATTGCAAAACCCAGCCATGGTACCATAGTTATCTTATGGTATTATATAACAATAGAGTATCCAGTTTTGGTGTTCGACAGCAGAGTGATGTCCCTTTGAGAAATTGCATGGCTCTACAGTAATGGAGATGAGTCTGCAATTTGTAAACATACAAACTCAAACATTGAAAAACCTAGCCATGGTACCATAGATATCTTATGGTATAACATGGTATGTTCAACAGCAGAGTGATGTCCCTTTGACAAATTGCATGGCTTTACGGTAATGGAGATCAGCCTGCAATTTGACACATGTAGTATGCACAGATTTGGTTTGATTGCTGTGGCAAAACACAGCCACATACTTTGTTAATCACCGAGACCCAGATCAGACATGCAGACTCAACAATCTCATCAGGGGACAGTTGCTCGAAAGATGATAAGCTGCTAACACCAGATTAAACTGCTAACACCGGGTTAGAGATGCCTACAGCATGGCCTGAGGTCATCTAATAGTGGATTCAATTTAATAGCACTTCGAGCAACGGGGCCCAGTTGCTCGAAAGACTATTAGTCACTAACACAAGATTAAATATCTAATAGTGGATTAGAGATAGACCCTCAACATGGCGTGACATCATCTAATAGCGGATTAAATTTAATAGCGCTATGAGGCCCTGGTGTTTTGCTTTTAAAGAAACATTGATAGTTCTAGAAGGGGTATATTTATGAAGGGGTATACTTCTTGCAAAAATTAATGTATAGCCATATTTTTCTCTAAAGCGACAAGCCTCCATGTTAAACTATAAGCAGGTTACTCAACCTTGTATCTTGTTATCTTATGCATGGGGATACACGAATCGGCACCGTCCATCCGACTATATTGTCAAATCAACTCCTGTTAAAGTTTCAGTTGGATTTCAATACTATTTAGCAAATTTCATCATTATGAAGCAAAGATGGGCATGAAGATTTTCAGAGTCTATTTTTATATCAGAATTAGGGCCGTTTACAATTCTGCCAGATATTTTACTATATTTTTATCTTGTCACAAAAGACTAACTGCAGTTCTTTTAGTATGTAATTTACTCATATATACGTAGTTGAATATGACAAAATTAGTTTACATGATAAACTTATGATTGGATGGTTCTAAGTGGATGTGCAAACTCCGTGGGTATATGCCATTTTCCAAAATGGCTCCAGTATACAAATGGACATTAGTTTGATGTCGTTCTAAGTGTCATAGATCCATAGCTTTTTTTGATTTTCCATATTTTATACATGATATAAAAAGTAGATATGTTTGTTTTAGTGGATTTGATAATAAAGGTTATTTCACTTATATGGTGGCCAGCAGGGTGGCGGAAGGGAACCACCATCCACAACACTGGCAACAAAGACTAGACAGAAAAATCACAACATTAAAAAAATGTCAACAGAGAACTTCACAACACACTGGCTTCATGTTGCACTTTAGCTCTGAGAGTATTGGGACAACAAAGCTCCTGCTATCTGGTCGCCATACAAGGTGATGTGACCTTGACCTTGTTGTGGAGTCTCCCTTATCGAGGTCAATGGTCCTTACTATTCATGTTGCACTTTAGCTCTGAGTGTATTGGGACCAATCGATTCTCGCGAGAGTTTCTATAGTGGACGAGACTAAGACAACTCTTGTACGATATGCCAGACCATTGCGCATTAATTTCCGTCAATATTTGGGGCAATGTAAGTCAAGGACCAGCAAATAAAAGAAGTGCAACACAAGATGGCCCGGGTGTATCTTAGAGTCAATATCTCGACGTAGGAAGTAGAATCGATTATATTTTAGAATGTATTGGGACAACAAAGCTCCTGCTATCTGGTCACCATACAAGGTGATGTGACCTTGACCTTGTTGTGGAGTCTCCCTTATCGAGGTCCTTACTATTTAAAATCAACAACAACACTTTAGAATCACAGTATATCCTTTTAGAATAAATATATATTTACACCGGACATTAATTAAATTATTTTAGTTGATACATAAAATTAAAAAAAAAATTATCATAAACTGAAAAATGTTCGCCCTTTATTTTGTAAGTCAAATTATAATGGTCCCCGCAATGTGATATAACAGACAATAGTTTAAAAACAATATATACATAGTAAAAAAAAGACACGAAAACAGAAATGTATGTTTCTTATCAGATAGCAAATGTCCCCAAATGTTATTACATCATTGTGCCCAAGAGTTGTTCCATCATTGTGCCCAAGAGTTGTTACATCATTGTACCCAAGAGTTGATATATCATTGTACTCCAGAGTTGTTACGTCATTTGACCTAAATGTTGTTACAACAGTGCTTAAATGTTGTTACAGCATTGCACCAAACGTTGTTGCAACACTTTGCCAATGTTGTTACACTATGGAGCCCCAAAGTTGTTAGATCATTGTGCCCAAGAGTTGTTAGATCATTGTGCCCAAGAGTTGTTACATCATTGTGCCCAAGAGTTGTTACAACATTGTGCCCCAGTGTTGTTACACCATTGTGCCCAAGAGTTGTTACTTCATTGGGCCTAAAAAGGTTGTTACATCATTGTGCCTAAATCTTGTTACATCACTGTGCCCATGAGTTGTTACACCATTGTGCCCTAGTGTTGTTACTTCATTGGGCCTAAAAGGGTTGTTACTTCATTGTGCCTAAATCTTGTTACATCATTATGGCCAAGAGTTGTTACTTCATTGGGCCTAATAAGGTTGTTACATCATTGTGCCTAAATCTTGTTACATCATTATGGCTAAAGGTTGATACAACATTGTTCCTAAATGTTGTTAAAAAATTGTGCCCAAGAGTTCTTGCTTCACTGTGTGCAAGAGTCACTTCATTGTGGCCAAGCATTGTTTTTTCTTTTCGTGATTCTGTTTTTTTTACTAAGATCACTGTGCCAAGATGTGATATTTTTACTGTTTCTTTTTCTCACTTTCACTTTCTATTGACTGTTTCTCTTCTTTCTTGGCCTGTTTCATTTGTCTCCGTATTTGTAATTGTTTAACGCTGACCAACAGAGTACCAGCATTCCACAGCCATGATATCTGAAACAAACAGTAAAAAAAAATTATGTTTGTTACAAGTAAAAGAACAAAACTATGGCAGGAATTTATCTAACATTGCAGGACATGTCGGGTTAAACTTGAGATTTTCCTGTGAAATTTCCCGGAATCATGGACAGAATTGTAAAAATGTCTGACAAAATATTTAAAAAATATTCTCAACAATTCAGCCTAACTTTGGAGATTGTCTATTGAATGTGGTGAATCGGTATCTATCGCAATGTTGTTATTCTCCCTTTAATGGAACCATGTGACCTCGATCATTCTCTGCTCGGCATGTTGTTGAGGATGTTTCTATTATTTATGAAAACAAAACTTATCATGTATGTTAGAATTATGATGATGTTTTGTTCGTTGGTTTGAGGGTTTAACATCGTAATTAAGGTCTTGCTGGACTCCTTGGTTGATTTTCAGAACACCTGTTGTATTTAGTATTTTTGGAAAGCTTGAATGCTCAGGATTACATATATATGAATGTGGTAAAAATCCAGTAATTATTTCTAAAAAATAGTGGAAAATGAGTAAATGTCAACATAAAAAAAAAGACTGCATATTTCATGGTTTATTTCTTGAAGTGCAGTAACAATAAGACTCAATAAATAAGTTGACTGAGTAGAATAGTCCTTGAACTAGTAAACAGTGCCTCATTTTTTAAAAAAATTTATGAGAACGACCCCAGTGGATTTTTTTGTCTATCCCACCCTGGAAAGTCTTATAAAAATGTAAAATACAACTTTCAGAAAACATTAAAACAAATCAAGGACGAACCATTTACTAGATCACATTGTGCTCTTAACAAATTTGAAGTTTCTAACATGAATAGTTTTCTAGAAATACGTCTTGGAAAATGTTGAGTCTGCTTAAAACTGAAGTGCTAGAAATAGGCAATTAAAGTTTAGCGAGTTGTATATATGATCATGGTAAAACAAGATCATAGGCTCCAATTTAATTAGAAATTCGAATAATTTTTTCACCAACATATAGTTTAAATACCTTTTAATCCAGGCGATAAAGAAACAATTGGTTCATTTTGATCCCAAGGGGTCCAGCAAGACCTTAAGGGTTTTAAACTTATATGACGATGGATTGTCCACTTCACACTGTTCCTTGCCTAATTACGGTGGAAAACCGAGAGGAAACCTCATAAAAAACACCCCAGCAATTGCCGAGGCCACACCGTGGGATTCACTCATATACCTAATGGTCGACATTTGACAGATGAACTTGATCCTGATCACAGAACATCGAAGTAGTATTATTAAGCGCACACACTAACCACTAAGCCACGGCTGCGGGCAGAATAATAATTGTAGTTAAAAATAAATCAAAAAGTTTTTTACTTACCACAATAACCAGACAGTTGAGTAGAAGTGGTGTAGAATACAGCAAAGAGATGAAAAGCCCATTACTGTCAAAATACTGCTGTTTAGAAAATAACCTGAAACAAAGAAAACAAGTTTCAATTCGTTGAGTTAAACAGGTGATATCTAATCTTCATCGATGTTCCTGAAACTGTCCTCCACTATTCTATCAGTGATGCAATTCGGATGATGTGCTTTGATTGTGGTTTAAATCTCAGCTCAAATAATTCATTCGTTAGTAAGACATCATGCTAGTCCAACAATCAAACATTGTTTGCTCGTTTGTTTGATTGAGGATTTCACGTATAGGACAACAGATGGACCATTTCACACAATTCCTTTCTGAAAAACGGTGGGAAACCGTGAGGAAACCTTATAAAATCCACATTAAACGGTACAGCAAAGGAAGATTAGAAGACAAACAGCTAGCCACTAAACCACAGCCATGGGAAAAAATAAACCAATTCAATTTGTTTGTTTGATTGGGGTTTAACGTTGTACTCAAGGGTATTTCACTTAAATGACGACGTACCAGCCCAATGGGTGAAGGAAACCACTCTCCACACCACTGGTAACAAACAAAGACAAGACAGGACAATCACAGGTCGTAATACAGACACCACAAACAAATCAGCAACATGAAGCTCCCTCCAACCACCCGCGAAACCAATTCAAACCATCTTGGATATCACTGGCAACTGCCAATCAAGACTGACAACAATCACAAGATGCAGAACAAACAACATAAAAAAGAAACTCCACAGTAGCTCACAGAGAACCAAGGCAATAGAAAGCTTCAGGCAATTGCAATAAGGATATTTCTACAAAATGTCCTTGAGATTGTTTCTTTAAGGGTATACAGCACTCATATGATGACGCAATCTAATTAAAATTAGATCTCAAAAATGCTCCCTATGTTTTGTTTGTCACTATATTGAGATCAAACGCAATCCCCTCATTGATATACTGTTCAATTAGGTCAAGCTTACTGGGGTTCACGAAAGGTCACATTTTTAGTTGTCCAATAAAAAACACAGATTATATAAATATACGGGGCTTATGGTTAACACCAAATTCAGTCAAAACAAGCCAAAGTCATCCGTTGTTCTTCTGTGTTAATGTTGTAAGTCACACGTTGTAAACAGGGGAATATGCATCTCCACTAAAGCCTATTATTTGAATGATATTGGTTGATTGTGCGCGTATCCATTTGTCATGTTAAAATACGCAGTCGGTAAACTCTGGTTGGTCGGCGGAAATCTTCGGCTTTTAGAAACAAGATTTAAGAAGCGGCTCTGTGATTGGTCAACTGAAGAAATTAATCGACATTAAAAGTAGGGTGATTGCGTTAGATCTCAATATAGCGACAAACAAAACATGGGGAGCGTTTTTGAGATCTGGTTTTAATTAGATTGATGATGACATGCCATCTCAATGGGTGAAGGAAATCACTCTTCATATCACTGGCTACAAAGAACCTCCGGTTTATATGATTGATCAGAGTTAATGTAGAATTAATTAAAGGTTATATCACCCAATTGAAAGCATATTAGGCCAATGGGTAAAGCTAAATTTATGGCAATCGTTGGTATTCCGCTACTATTTGGAGGTTTCCAATCTACAAGCAGAGGGTTCTGTCAGTGCAAAACTCAAAGAGAATAAACTGAAATCCAACAGTGTCCTGCCCACTCAATTAAATATTCACAAATGTATACCACAAAAAAAGCCTTAAATTGACAGCTGTTTACAGCTATTAGAAACAAAACACACCACAATTGATTTTGTTTGTTTGACGCTGTAAGGTTTTTTCACTCATATGACAGCGTGCCAGAACAATGGCTGAAGGTAACCATTGGCAACAAACAATGGCAAAACAGGACAGGACAAATACAGGACATCATACACAGACATCCCAAACTGATCATCTTCATGTTGCTTATTAGCTCTGAGAGAAACCCCCTCCCAACCCTCAACCACACCACAGTGCAAAATTCTTAGAAATGAATACAATGAACTTACTTCCAGTTGTGTGCCGCCCACTCATTTAAGTATTCAGAAATGTACACCAAGAATACTGCAACAAATTCAACACACTTATAACATGTATTTTTCGTTAATTTAGAATAACTCTCACCTAGTCAGATTCATAGTTTTAAAGTTACTTAAATAAAGAGACAGAGGTTTGTTTTGTTTGTTGTTCAAATTGTTCAAGGTTGTTCAAACTTTTCTATTTTTCAATATATTTACCCAAAATTCCATACAAAATCAAGTTGAGCTGATAAACAATCAACATTGCACTTTTCAACAGAGAACATTCAATGTTTTATGGAAAATTAATTTGAATCACATGGTTTATTTAAAACACAATTGAAACTTTTAACTTATATAAAACGTTCAATAGGTGACATTGAATGGATGTCAAATTTACCCAACTTATTTTCTTAAAATTCACTCAAATATTATATATTATATCACTCAAACTTTAATAAAATATTATTCTTGAAATTTTAAAAAAAATTCAATTTTGTTCAATTGAAGTTTATCCAAAAAACTGAACATTTAATTATTAATATTCTTTAAAAAAAGGCTAGTTTTCGTTGAGCTTAATTTATTTCAATCTGATAACCTGCCTGCAAAGTGGGTGAAGGGTACCCACAGGCAAGACAGGACAAGCACAAGAAACGATACAAAGATATCACATATTGTGATACAGATCGGTGTTGTGTTGCCCCTGAGCAATGACAACACCTGGACAACGGGAAGCTCCCTCTCAACCCTCCATTTGATTTGTTTTATTGGGGTTGACCAAGGGCTTAGACAGAGGGGTGTCCACCCATCCAAATGGACACCGTGAACTTGCCTGAAGTGAACAATTGCCTCAGTTGGACACCGGCTTTTAAGAAACTTTAACATGCAGGATATAGGGTAGGGAAACCCAGGTATTTGAAGAATGAAACAAAATGACTGTCTTAGACACCATACTTTTGATTTCTGGTTAAGCCCCTAGGGTTGACCCTTAGTATTTTAGAACACCAGAGGTCTGTCCTATTCGGTTTTGCAGAACATGTTCTGAACAGTAACAGTTCCTTAAGTTAACCAATCGCATACAATAGAACATAAAGTGGTTTATCATATCATGGCCTTTTGAAACATCAAAAAGTTTTTAAAAAAAACAAGGAGAAATTACTTACATAAAAATTACTTACATAGGAGTGAATTACTAAAAATGAGTGAATTACACTTACATAGCAATAACTAGTGAATTACTTGAAATGAGGAGCGAATTACTTACAGAGCAATAAAGAATGAATTACTTATATATCGATAAAAAGTGAATTACTTATATATCAATAAAAAATGAATTATTAACACAGCAATAAAAAGTTAATTACTTACATAGCAATAAAAAGTAGGCTCCTATAGCAGTTCCGGTGTGTCTCAGAGATACCGTTACTAGAGCACAAAATAAGTGGAAGGTTCCCAGCCAGAGAAACCATGGCTCAGACCAGTCTATCTACAAAAAACACGACCAGAATTAAAACAGAAGATTTGTTGTATGCATTAACTGTAAGATAATAATCAATTACGTGATCAAAAAATTAATATTTACTTATGCTGAAAATATGGAACGTTATTTTCTGTTGACAACATTTGAATCAAGCTCGGCATTTGATCAGTTATTCATATTTAACACGGTTTGTTTGTTTGATTGGGGTTTTACATCATACTCAAGGGTATTTCACTTATATGATGACGTGCGAGCCCAATGGGTGAAGGAAACCACCCTTGACACACTGGCAACAAACAAAGACAAGACGGGACAAATACAGGACGCAATACAGACATCACAAACAGATCGGCTTCCTGTTCCCCTTTAGCTCTGAGAGCACCAGGGCAACATGAAGCTCCCTCCAACCACCCACCATATTTAACATGGAAAAGTCACCAAATTTTTATGAGTGATTGTCAGATTTTGATCAGTAATTACCAGCCCTTATTTCCAGGTTGTTTCACTCATAAGGCAGAGTGGCTGCTGGATGGTGAAAACCACCCTAGACATGTCACATCAGTGGCAAAAATATATTAACACAATCACAAGACCAAACAAAGATAACACAACAGATCAGCCCATAATTAGCTTTGACATCACCAGGCCAACAGGATTTGTTTGTTTGTTTGATTGTGATCTAATAAAAACACATTACAATCTATTTCACTGTCTATGAATAGACTCTCGCCGAGATGCGAAAGTTATTCAAACTGCAACTTTAAAATGATGAATTTTAAGATTTTAGCAAATTTCCCCACGTTAATTTAATAGGTAAATTTTCCAGTTTTAAATCGCCAATTTTACCCAAACCGTTCACCGTTAGCCTATAAAATATAATAGATCATTCGAGTTAGAAACAATATGCAAATTTTGGGAAATCCTTCTATTGTGGAAATATGTGGAAACCGACAAAAACAGTTTTTACAATATAATATTTTAAAATCATAATTACAAAACTATTTGTCACTTTTATGTGAGTATGTAACATCCCAATAGTGTGAAAGGTATAGATTACCAATTGTGTAAATGTGCATAAAACAAATCTATGCCCTTTGGTGTATTTGTTTTGCGCATATAGGGTGTTGCCCTTCTGTTGACAGAACTGAGAATATATATCTTCAGCTTCTTGCCCGTCGGAACTGATCATTGAACATCAAAGCAAAATAGCTGGCAGTCAAAACTATTCAGCTGTCTATAGAACAGCAGGATAGTCTAGCACAGTCACCTGTCCCGATCAGCGAGTTGTAACTCCTTCTGCAGTCTGTTATACCTCCATGGTGCAGGTAAGGAGCTATAAAATGAAAGCTTTAGGTATATCAACAGACGTTTTTCATGTTAATTCCACTTTTACTTTCTGTGTAGTTTGGATAAAAACAATTCAATCTACAAGATGGTTTTTGAATAAAGCTGTACCAACAGTATTGCATACGCTATATAATGACGGTACCTTGATCTAACTACTGTAGTACTGTTACTGCAGGTTTATGAAGGGACCTTCATGTTGGACTGGGCGGGTGGTTGGAGGGAGCTGTCTGTTGCCCTGAAGCTTTCTGAGCTACAGAGGAACAGGAAGCAGATATGTTTCTGATGTCTTTGTATTGTCCTGTATTTGTCCTGTGATGTTTTTGTTTGTTGCCAGTGGTGTCCATCAAATTAAGTATCTCTTCGGGGACGGTTAAACCAGTCCAGAGATATTTAAGTTATAAAAAGCAGTAGTGTTTGTTAATTGTTAAAGTATACACTATTTAACCCCCTGGAGCTAACCAAAACACCCTTTGAACCAGCCTTTTTAGTATGAAAAGGATTATTGCACCAGTTCAACACCTAATCAAACATATACGACAGGTCACAGGGGCTTAATCGCCTTGACAACAAAATGAATAAACATCCGGAGAAACCATATATGCACATGCGTAAATCAAGCTCTTGAGCTAAAATCATGTTCAGTCAAGGGTGTAGAATCAATTTGAAAGTAGACTGGACCGGAAGTTTCCTTGCGTCACATTCGGACGAGTCTACTTTCAAATTGAGGCCGTCACAACTGTCGGCTGTTTGGTAGATTTTGACATACTAGTGTGTATTTATCCCGATTTCTTGACAAAATTTGTTCGGATTACCATAAAAGACGATGCAAACGAAAGGAGCTGCAAATAAACTTGTAAGTACGAAATTGTATATAGGAGCTTGATAACCGAGAATGGGTATATATGCATATGAATTCTCGGTTATATCAGGACTAGCCGCGTGGATGAATTTGACTGTAGTTTAAGCAATACCCAATGTTTAAGATCCAATTATAAAATGGATACAGCTCGATTAGAAAATTAGAGAGTATAATTAAACACAAGAATTGATACCCGTTTTACATATATGCATTTTGTTGCAGGGAGGAGTATCGCTTTAAGTAAAATGCCTCTAACACGATTAGAGAGGCTGTCCACAAACTTTAAACAACTCAAAACCTCTGATTACAGGCATGCAGTCTCATCTTCGCTACCCAATAGTTTTATTCCGAGCTACTCTGCATTAACCCTTGGCGGATTATTAGCATATAATCGGACTCGGCTTCCAAGCGATTAATTGGATGCGTGAGAACTTCTACGCAACCAATCAGATGTTGTGGTACGAGAGGACTCTGCTAGTAAAATGAAAGCCATATAGTCAATAATGAAAGAGGGGATATGTTCGGGGTTTTCAACCAACTCAATGAGACTATTGCATATGTACCCACCCCTACAGTCACCAACTCTCCATATATACACCAAAAGTGCTTTACAAAGTTAAACAGATTGTCAAAACTAGAGTATATCCTTCAACATATGTTATCAGTGCTTCAACTCGAAACTTGATCATATTATTCGCCAGGGGGCGTGGCTGTAATTCTATCTATATGTGATTAATCGGTCAAGGGTTTTATGCAGAGTAGCTCGGAATAACACTATTGGCTAGAGAAGTTGAGGCAATCTAATCAGACTTACTCTATCAACAAACAAAATTAATTGTTAGGTCATTTAACAGCATAGCACTGTCTGTATTAAACAATAGGAACGATTCTAAATACACAGGGAAAACATTATAGGTGAAAGAACCTCACCCTGGATGAAACCTTCCAGATATCCGAACGACCTAGTAAAAGATCCGTTTTGCAAAATGCAAGATTTAACACGGGTATATATAGATTTATAACAAATAACATTTGACAATTTATGCCATAAGTTTTGAACGACATTTAGAAGTGGGGTAACATAATTATAGAATTTCTGAAAACCACTTCTTGTTTTCTGATAGAACACAACGTTTCGATACTGTCATATGCCTGTATCGTCATCAGGTGTGAATTGACTAAACAAAAATAGGAGAGGTAGAAGTTGTATACCAGTATAAAGTAGTTAAATAAACAAGGTCAAATGTTTTAGTGAACAGTGTGGACCATAAACACAGATTAAATATCTAACATGCTACATGTATAATAAGAGGATTAATGCTTCAAAGTGACTGCCTAAGTCATAAATTTATACCATGTTTAAGTAACTCATACCATAAAGCCTTTCTATCAATACAATCGAAAGTTTTTTTTTAAATTCAATGAATTTACAATACACACGTGTTTTTCCTGACAGGTACCCGTATGTTGAAATGAATCCATTCAATCAAAATATGGCATCTACACACGTGTTTTTCCTGACAGGTACCCGTATGTTGAAATGAATCCATTCAATCAAAATATGGCATCTATGGTTCCCACGCGTTCCTTAAATCCAAATTGTGAATCAGTAATTTTCTCGTAATCTTTTGACCGATACACTGTTGTTTAGGACATGAGTGGATTACTTATAAAAACAACTGGTCATAGTGATTCCTCTATACTTAGAGGGGTCATCTCTATTACCTTTCTTATAAAGAGGTAAAATACTACCCTCTGTCCAAGTATCAGGTAAACAGTTCCTTTTTAAAACAAAGTTAAATAGCAATGCTAGGATTGGTGACAAGATATATCACAATTCTAATTAAAAATTATTTTAATATATAATCACAGCAATGAGACTTGCTTGTTTTAAAATTATTTATAGCCCGTCGAACCTCTTCGACTGGTATACTTTCGTCTAGTTTCGGTACAACGGTTCGATTGGTGCGTCTTTAGAAGTCGGTTTTTGTATATCCGGATTTATCAACTGTAAATACTGGGTATATTCACCTGGTTGGATTGATGCACTACGAGCACTTATATTATTTTCTGCGCGAAAATGTTTCCAAAAATATTAAGGTCTTTTTGATTTTAAGCTAATTAACTCTCTCGATTTCTTGTTTTTAGATGACGTATTAAGTGTTTTTGTATATACATATGTACAATGGTACATTATACGATTCGTTCTCTTTCTGTGTGACTTTTATTTAAGGCCTTTCATGCATTGATATATTGTACTTTCACACCATTACATTCTTTATTAAACCTCTTAACCCTTGAAACCAACTTAAGCCTGATTTTACCCTCCCCAAAGCCCCTTTTAAAAAACAGATAAGGATGATCTTTTAGGTCGTAATATATATTTTTTTATTGTATCTTACACCTTTAATACGTGTAACCTATAATAGCTGAAACGCTGCTTCTAAATTACACTGTTATTTTGTTTTTATTATTATTATTATGATTTTTTACCTCCTATTTATTAATTTATTTTATTTTACTGTTAGTTTACATCTTAACTTTGTTGAATATAGTTTTTTCTAGCTCCGTTAATGGGTCTTGTACCGGATAGTTCTCTTAACTTTGAAAAATGGTGCAGCTATTTCATTTATCAAACTTGTTAAATCATTTACAGCCGTGTTTACAGATTTGTCTCCCTTATCAACACCGTCCACACATTGCCAAAATGAACGTGATTGGATTCCATTTCTAATTGATTGGACCTGAGTTTTCAATATCAAATTTTCATATACGTTGTTTCGATTGTCTCATTTTGTTTTGAATGTTGTATTGACGGTAAAACTATATTGAAACACAGGGATCGATGTGGAGAGAATTCGATGAGATCAGGTTACCTTGAAATCGATTGCCCGTGCAACCGAAGACTATTAAGTGTACAATTTCACAAATCAATAAGGCTTCGACTGGTTGGTCCAATATAAGTTCAAGTACCAGTGTGCTAGTCAGTGTGAGGCCGACAGAGCCTCTGTTAGAGTACAATTGGTAACATGCTGCAGTTCGTCCACTACATTCTCCTGATAGACATTGTAAATAATAGATCTCTCGGGTGGGAAATACCCAGCAGCCATGCTATATATATGTATTTTTCATGAAGTAATGTCTGCCCAGTTTTATACACAAGCTAAAACTCCCATGTTTCATAAGCTAAACACCATTTTGAATGCCGTTTTTATAAATAAAAAAATTTAATTAAAAAAATCCCAAATAATACAACCACTTGTCCGTTTTTTTTTTTCGGTGAATGTATTTTCTATGAGACCGAAAAACTTGTATAGCCATTTAATTCAAGCTTTCTTTTATCTGATGTCCAGGTTTCTGTGAAAATGAGAAGATGAAAATATTTTGTATACTCACAAAGTGAATATAATTTTCTATGGGGCTAGGTACTATATTTACAGGTTGGTGCGTGAAGCTTTCACCTCCTGTGCTTTTGACGGTAAGTAAAATCACGTATTACCATCTTGATGCTTGACGGTAATTGTTTGACTTTGTTTTATCATCGACTCTCATACAGTTTCGTCTTTTATTTGCTTAGCATTTGTTTTGATGCGAATACGTAGTTACGTACCTTATTGTTTACTGTATATATTGTCAATAGAGATACGACGCCCAGCCGTACGAGACCTTAAGAAATAAGGCCTGTCTATGAATAAAAAATAGTATTGATTCCGTATGGCCTCTTCCCTCGCCAAAAACATTCCGTCTTGTTCGTTGAATACTCACAGAGGGGTGCTTCCCACTTGGTAGAGACCCGGGCTATCGCACCAAATCCCGTTCTCAAATCGGGAAAACATTTTAAATCGATCAAAATCCAGTAGGGTATACTGCTGACAAGTGATTGATTTTGACATGGAAATGGACGTCAAGTTGTCATTTCATGGGTCGATCCAACTCCAAAGTGTTCAAAGAAGAAAACGAAATGGTTTAGATCAAGGTAAGGCCATACAATTTGTATATATTGTGAAAAGATTAAGTGCAGAAATATGGTAGCGATCGATTAATTCTAAAGGTTAGGAAGTCTCCTGGAGCTGTGCTAAGCATTTTAGATTGTTATCGTCGGCTCTAGAATATTTATGCCACATCCTGGCATTTCGCCACATGCATTCGTCAACCTTTATGCGTGTGAATACTCATTGTTTCTCTCAACGTCCTCTATAAAGGTCTGATAGCTTGCAGTTTAACATGTTAGTCAATCAGTAAGCCTGTGCATGCGTATTGTTCAAAGAGAAAGAAAAAGCTAGGCGAAACCCAGCGATATCCAAAGACACTGGTGACAGGTAAACGTTAATCGTCTATAGTCATGTGGAGCTGTATGTTTTAAACGCTTTTATTGTGAGGCTTTTTATGTATTAATATTTATTCATATAGTGAAATAAATATCATTCACTCCGTATGTCTAGGGCTAATTCCAAAGGCCTTCAAATTTTTTAAAATATTTTCCCGAGTTAGTAAAATTTACGGTATAATGAGATTGCTGAATGCGTGGGGTTTTTCTTTCTGAAGTAAATTTTGGGTAAAACTAAAAATTACCATAGGTTCTAGCCCTGCTAATTGTTTCAGTTGAATTACGTTAAAGGTGATATTGCCTATAGTTGAATGTTCTCCCTTCCAACTTATTCGGTTGTGGATCATTTTTGACATTATGCCGATTGAAAAGAAAAAAATTCTTCCGTCTGCATGAAAAGGGAACCAAAACCCAACGGATGTTGATAGGTTTATAGGTTAAGGTCTTGCTGGACCCCTTGGGCTCAAAATGAACCAAATTTTTTGTATCGCTTAGATTAAAAGTTAGGTATTCAAACTATATAGTAGTGATATTGGTGCTAGGCTACTTAGGACTTCGATCGTGCACACAAAAGAAAGTACGTAATTATTTTAATGAAGTTAACATCTTTATAACTTTTAAATATTAATTCTGTTTAATTATGTTGAATGAAATTTTTGTATGTGTTATTGTGTTATTGTGTGCGTGTGGGTGTATTACAAAACAAAGGGGGAAGCAATCGTCGGTTAATAAACAGTTATCTAAAAAAAAAAAAAAACAAAAAAAAAAAAAACAGCAGAAAAAAATTTTCAAAATTAATAAAATAAAATTGTTGGTATAAATTACTCGACATGTTTTTTAAATGAAAAAAAATAGAACGATAAGATATAATTCGGATAGAGTATTGAGTCGTTATAGTATAACGAACGCAAAAACTTAGGTTTACCATCCGTTGTATATAAAAAGTCCGAAAACATACTAGTATAAAAAATAGGGCAAATCGTTTGGAGATCTCTTTCGATAATTGTTCTAACTTATTTTTGGAAAATAGGTTAGAATAAAACACAATGCCGTCAGAATACTTCCCAATCCTGACACAACCAATTTCTGTTTCCCAAATGGTCTGACCGTAATGTACAAACTTTATAAAATGTACATGCTGGAGGGCGCGTGCATGTGACCTGTTCATCGCGGGAGTGATTGCACGCTAATGTCGTGCATCATTGGGTTATAGCCAAGCATACTGTTGTATGTCGACAGTTCTCAGAGGTGCAACATATGTCAACTTGTCCGAATAGATGTGTACAATCAGTCCATTAATTTATGCATGGAGTGCTCTCAAAAACATTAATAACAACTGGGGACAAAAGACTTGAAAAGGTGTGGGTACCATGTGGTTTATATCGATTGTTTTCTTAAGCGTTGGACAATTTTTAACTATATATGATAGCTGTCTATACGTTAAAACGGTTTATGATGAATTAAACTTTTCTTTTAAATATTAGTTTCGACATTATTGAAATCAAACATGTTTAAAATGATTATACTGTTTTCAGAAAAATATAAATACAACAACGAGAAAAGAATGACTGACGTATTATCAAATATATTTGAATAAATGACAAGAGAAAAATTTGCAAAGAATTCGGGACTCACTTTGCCGTGAGCCTCTGTAGCTCAGTCGGTAGAGTGTTGGGCCTGTTACCCAAAGGTCCC
>JAQQZZ010074733.1:112-20762 GCA_030265115.1 Mopalia vespertina
TTCTTCCAGCCCGCGGCAGTGGTTGTTTGGTTATTTCATAGTTCTTCCAGCCCGCGGCAGTGGTTGTTTGGTTATTTCATAGTTCTTCCAGCCCGCGGCAGTGGTTGTTTGGTTATTTAATAGTTCTTCCAGCCCGCGGCAGTGGTTGTTTGGTTATTTCATAGTTCTTCCAGCCCGCGGCAGTGGTTTTTTGGTTAGCGTGTCAGCCCCCTAATCCTACTTTCATGTACCGTTCACGGGCTTGAGTCTGTCGAAAATCAGGTATTTGAGGGTCACACGATATCGCTGCGGGAATGGTGTGGTGTTTTTTTCGAAGTTTCCTCCGAGTTTCCCACGTAGGTATTTCATATAAGTGAAATACCCTTGAGTATGACGTTAAACCCCAAACAAACATAACTTCCTTTTATACTTTCAAAGTATAACAATTATAGTATACGTTTTTGTTATTTATCCACATATAAATATGTATATACCCATTGGGCTGGCACGCCGTCATGTGAGCGAAATAACCTTAAGTACGGCGTTAAATCCCAATCAAACGAACAAAAGAAACAAACTCATTTATTCAAAATATATATCATCCGAGTGTTAAATGTTTTAAATGGTGGCACATGGGAATCAAAATTAGTTGTATGGTGTTCTGTTTAATTCATTATTTCCCCAACATGCCATTAACTTTTATGAACGATTTCCCAGCCACTTGCCATCTTGATTCGATACAGAGTTATATAATAAATGGCCGTGCCTGTGAGAAACAATGCAGATGTATATATGGCGCGTGGCTTTGTCATTTCGAAAATAATATTTCATTTTTGCAACATTTGATGTATTTTAAGCAAAGTAACACACCGCATTAAGATATTTAGAATGTTCTGCCAGTAGGATAAGGAATCCTGTGAACAAACAACTTAATGCTCAAACCCAGTGGATATATATTGACATCTCACATGCTAAATTGTGTTTGGGAGTACTTGTGTTTTTCACTGAGGCAGGTCTGTAACCCGGACGAATAACTCACCGAAGGTCTTAAGAGACGTTGCGCAATTGGATCGCCATCTTACCTCGAGTTTACCACGAATTCATGCGTTTCTCGCCTAAAATATAATTATATAATAGCCTTATAACTTGTTTCCAAAAGTCTGCAGTGGTACGCAATTATGACATTACTTAATCTAATATTTTTACTCCAACCTTCCCTCTAAGTACGTTAATGGGTCAAAACAGCCACAATGTGTAACATTTCTAGGTATAGTATTATTATCCCTGTAATTTACCACAATATAGTAACAAAATACTGGCCGATAATACCTGCTAACTTTTGAGACAACGGTCACACTAAATTGAAATCAACGTTAGGATCGATTTAAGGAAATTTCTCCTGAACTGCTAAAATAGGGTATAAAACAGGACTATCAGTATAAATTTGTAAATGAACTTTCACCATGCTCAATTGCGATACATCTGGTAACATTGTCGGTATAGACATATGGAGAACCATCTCCTTGTGTCTTAGTTTGGCGATGTCAATGGGCTGATCAACTACATGATGGAATGGCATTAAGCTTGTTTACAATTCTTAATGTCATACAATATTCACATTTGGCATAGCCAGGAATGTGAATGTGTCATAAAAAAATTTATGGGGCAAAATATTCAAAAACTATTTATATTTTGTATGGATTATTGAGACAAACCCGTGCATGATCTTCGGTAAACACCAATGTCAACAAAAATCTGAGCTCAATTACAAGTTACATTTACGTAAATAAATTTTATAAATACCAGAGCACATAAACAATTGTTTTTAACTAAAAGTGAACGAAAAACTATGTTCAGTTATAAATTAGATTAAAGTGAATAGCCGTTATAAATGCCACAGCATACCATAACAAACGCGCTGTATTGATTGTATGTGGGTTTGGTTAACCATTTTGCTATTGCCACAAGTCGGAACTGTTCTACAACATTGGAAATACACCCACACCTAGGTATAATTTTAAATCGTGAGAAACTTTAAAAACAGTGCAATGTGCACCCTCACCCCCTTTCAAAAATCCGTTGATCTGATTGTAACAAAATGTCTTTTTACACGGGTCATTTCTTTTTTACTTCATTATTTACTCTTCCAAATCCAAAATGTTTGTGTCATTTAGAAGAATATAATCCACAATAAGTTTGAATGAGCTGTATATAAGTAAAACAAAATTTCAAAATTTAACTGTATAGAACTAGGATTGAATAGAGATTGCACTTTCTAATTCGAAACACCTAACCGATGAAGCTGTTTGTGATGTCTTTGTATTGCGTCCTGCGATTGTCCCGTCTTGTCTTTGTTTGTTACCAGTGGTGTCGAGGGTTGTTTCCTTCACCCATTGGGATGGCACGCCGTCATATAAGTGAAATAACCTTAAGTACGGCGTTAAACCCCAATCAAACAAACAGAAAAACAAACAAACATAACCGATGAGAATAGAATTATATAGCTCAGCCCAATACTTGTCTTATTATCCTTTTCCTTGGCATTCATTTGTGATTATGTGAATAGCGTTCACGCCTCCGTGGAACCAATAGTATCTAAACTTTTGTATATAAATACAACACATATACTGTTCCCTTCTCATTTTACAAAGTGGATTATTGTGCAATCGTCCCTGAATGTGTGTTAACAAATTCGCTGGTGAAGTTTGTGTTTGTTCCTGATGGCTGTTCATACAGACTTATACCAATAGCATATAAATGCTCTCAAAGAAATGTCACAATTTTCTCTTAACCAGCATTTGTGAGGTGCTTAAAATGTATCAGAAAAAAGAAATAGTTCGGTTTGCCTCATTTTCCCGTCTTTTCAAGCGTAATATTGTATGCTCTAATTGTCCTGTTGCATAGAACGAACAATCGAAAAGACAGAGTGTTGTCTCCACAATGTGTTATAAAATATAGGAAAAACGTATTTTCAGCTCAATTCATTCCAGTCCCATGTGCCAGATCATTGTTTGGTGCCATCACTGCTATCAATAGAGTCATTAAGACTTAAATGAGATGAATCCAATGTTGCTAGCCTACAATTCCTAAAGTAAAATCTTACAGCGTTAAATTGTGTGAATCAATCGATTAAAAACAGAACAGCTTGCCTTAATGGTGACTCATGTGAAAGAGATCGTCATTTAGGCCTAAAAGCAATCACAGCAAAACAACGAAGGCATTTTTTAAAACCTATTTATAATGGTGGTGTGTTTGTTAAATTACAAGATCCACAAAATACATGGCAACTTGCCAATGTTTTTTCGACTAACTGTATCTTTGAGAGGGGCCATACTTGTAACAGTACCAACATGCAGTCGCATAAATAATCAAATTTGTAACCTTTAATACCACGTGTCCGTGCTAAATTGACGTCTATACATTCTATTCGACATCAATATACCCGATAGGATTTTTAGACACACTTAAAAAAAAAATCTGATTGGATTAGGATAAAAAAAAAGCATTGATCAGCATTCTCCACGTGACATGTCCCAATTTGTTAGAGAATAGTCGTATCGTGTATGCAGATGACGTCTCGGTACTTAATAATCCCCCTTCGAAAACCTAGTTTGTAAAGCAAATCTATGCCTGCTCCTGTAAGAGAAAATGTAATAATGTCTTATTACTCTAGGGAGTCTATATTATTAACATTACATCGAGATTATTGTATTGACTGAAATAGCCCCGTGGTATTGGGCACATCGGTGTCATTACTAATCAAAGTTCAGCGCTATAACAAAGTCATCAGTTTGTCTAAAGATTCAATAATCTGATGACTAGATGGTGAGACTAAAGCAGCGTTTATGTAGACACACAAATCCTCATAACTGTGTCTCTGGTGATACTAGTGTTTTGGGGTATCAGTAGCTAACTTGTGGCTGTGTACCAATGTCATTGAGAAAGATACATTGCTATTGATGATAAATATGTGCTTTTTGCCAAGCAAGCGAAAATAGCAGAAGAAACAATACACATATGCCGTGTCATAGCAATATTGCAAGAGTCGGTTGTATTTTAACTAACCTCATTAAAATTCATATGTTATTCGCTCGGTTTCTCTTTAATGTCCTTCATAAATTTTCCGTATGATCGTTGTGAACGAGTTTTACAAACCTTTTCTTAAAAAGGAACGTCGTTTATGTGTATGATTTGGTCTTCAATTGTCCTACGTAAAATTCAATGAACTGAATACAGAGAGATTAAAATTGAAACAGGTTAACCACCGCCTTAAATCTACGGTCGTTTCATGAAAAATAGAAACACTTGATTTACTCCTTTTATATTCAGATAAAACATTGTTTGATCCTGTTTAGCTCTGGATAGAATTATTTGAACATAAAAGCCAGCAAACATAATATATTGATCGCGGCTTTTTGATGGTGGATATGCTTAACACCATTGAACATATTAATTTGTAGACCGAATGGGTTCAAGCCAGATTGTTCCGAATTGCGACAAGGAGGATGTGTGTTATGTTACTACATCAATGTCTAACGTTTCCATTCAATATAGGTTAGCTGTGTTCATCAGTGTCACCAAATGAAGAGCGATGTGTCATGAATGAGTTTGATCGTACGAATGTGGCCCAGAATTATCCCCAGCCGTCTAATATGTCACTGGAAATCGATGTTTGGAAATCACATTTACTAATCCAATACTCAGTATCCTATGTGAATGGATATGTACAGTTAGTGATATATTAGATTTCCTCAAATATGGTGTTTTTCATAAGCTCGCTTCGGCAAGGATCATCTAAGTTCCTTACATCTTCCAATATACCATATACCTATACAATTTCCATCTATTGTACAATGTTGAAGTCGTCGTGCCCAAGAATTGTACCTAGTAGTAGTTATACTTTGTATCTTATACGAAGAAAAATATTAAATTGCCAGGTAGTTTTGCAAGAACTAAAAACTAAGATAAAAGGGCTAATTATCTTATTTGCAGCTTGTACAGTAACACTTATTGTCTGCTATAAATGAGTTTGTGCATAGTTCTGACAGAGAAATTATAGTATTTTATTATCACACGTGTGTTGAAGATTAAACCAGATTGATGCGGTTAGAGTATCTGGATAAGACGACCGCGGTATTAGATACGTCCGTATGTACATTTATCATGAAGCCTGACAGAAATACTTACAATTTTACAATGCGTACGAATTCAGTATATCGTGTACCGTTTTGATTTCCTTAGCATATTCTATTACGTATCATTTCAAAGAAAAACTGACATACACAGATATTTTTAATGACGTGTCGATCAGCCCGACTCTATTCGGTTAAATCTGTCAACTTCATTGTATGCACTTTGTTTGAAAATCAACGACATATATTTTATTTGTTTGTCTGTGTAAGTTCTGATAGCAGACACGACATTGGTCAGCACGTGTCACACCATAATAAACGCATCCTTTATACGATTTATACGACTTTAACGGATACTTTTATAAATCAGATTCAAATAATATTGTCTTGTAAAGAAGTATCGTTTGATGAAGGTTTCGCTTGGCGTACAAGACAATTTCGTTTATTTTACGGAGAAAAATGGATGGGGAGAGGAGATCAAATTGATGCCACTATTTAGACTTACACTAATCGCCTGAGCTAACCTAGTGCATTGTACTGGTCACGAAGCCACATTTCTCGGGTGTGAAGTAAACTTCTTACCTACTACTCAATCGTTCTGCTAATTAGAAGTGGGCGCCGATGTGTAAATTGCTTGAATAATTACAGGGAAAAGTTCGAAAAGGAAACTAGTCAATGTCCACCTCTCCGCCAATAGGCGCACAGTAACGACTTCTTACTAATGGAGTCTGACGACAGACACTCAAAGTAGGTGTTCATGTTGTTTGTAAAACTCTTAACATGCCTACGTTGTAGATATCTGCACAAGATGGCCATTGCCGTTATTTAAGACCGAAGACATAATGTGGCGAATTGTTAACGGTAGCAACGTAAGTTAGATCGTTATGTGGTCCTCGTGAATCGCTGAACAGTCCGGTAAAAGTGATTTCCTTGTCCATTTGGGTATGGGTGAAGTCTTACATAACGACTTAATGAACAGCCAAGAAGTTGCTACAGCGTGTCTATTTTGAAAGAATTGGCAAACTAAACTTAAGGTTATGAGCCTTCGAAGCTCGCTCGCTATAGTGCCGATAACGCCGAGCAGTATTCAATATAACATCAAACATCTCAAAACGCGATGTTTGTATAAGCCACGGTGGACAAACCCAAGTTGATTTAAATTTATTTCGTATTTCCGCGCCTTTTTTTTTTTACAGTGAAAGTTCCAATGATAGACGCCCTAAAAGTTTTCTGGTATTAAGTTCTGCTG
This sequence comes from Mopalia vespertina, assembly GCA_030265115.1. Taxonomy (NCBI): domain Eukaryota; kingdom Metazoa; phylum Mollusca; class Polyplacophora; order Chitonida; family Mopaliidae; genus Mopalia; species Mopalia vespertina. The sequence goes on from JAQQZZ010074733.1 coordinate 6,473, forward strand.
TGCGGAAATCAACTTAAATCTATTAACCAGTAATTGCATTTATAAATCCCGTTGATTACGTGATAAGGTAAATAAAGAAACCCCCCCTGAGCAATTTGCATTTGATTGTCATTACCTGCTTCTGAATCATATTTTATAATTTTGTAACAAGGAGCGTTAAGATTCGAGCTCTAAGTCATACTTGCACACAACTTATATTAAATATTGAATTATTGACACTAAATCTCTTAAGTTAAAATATAAATTTATTTGAACAGATGCGGCAGACAATTTCGATTGGCGCCAGGGGCATATGGACTGGAAGCACAAACACCGCATTTAATTGATCCACACGCAACACGCCACAATCCTTAATTAAATGTTCTGTCGCAAGTAGCATGTTTTGTTTGTGACTAATAAACAAATCTGTTAAAATACTAACATGCCACATTTAATAACCTGTGCTGTATTCATTGACCTTCTTTAATTGAAACCCGTCAGCCATCGCTAAAAGCGTGTCTTAAATAAACAATTAAAACATCCATTAGACAGTTAAAATGTTCACAAAGGCTACACCCACAATTAACTAATTGTCGTAGCTCGATGTTCAACCTTTGTGTAATTCTGTATATTGTATTTGTAGCTGTATAATGCCATTCGCGGTAATGCAGCTACAGGCAATTCTACAGAGCATTCTCGTGGGAGTCTACTTTCGTTTAACAAACCGTGTTCTTGTTTACGTAAAACTCATATTGTCCTATACAGATATGTGAGTGTTAATTCAATGTCATTTCATTTTGAAGAGAGATCCTTCAGAAATACTGAACAACTTACAGAGTTGAACTGTTTCCGTACTGTCTGTCATTCGATAACACTTTATAGTGGTCAATAAAACCAACTAAGGATAAAACTGAAATTACCTTTAATAGAAAATATAAGTATACTAGACCTATACATATTATGGGCGTAATTTGATATATAAAGATCGTTGTTCGGACCAATGTATTTTATTATGAAGCGTTGAACCGTTGAAGCAAATTTCAAAGTAAATTTGACAGAGTTATCTCCCATCTCCAGAATGGTGATATTACGGTCAAAGGTTTCTCAAAGACTGATAAATATTTCAAAACTTGTCCAGAAAGTCCGAATAATGTGTTGCAATCTTAATTTAATCAGAATACTGCTTGATAATTCTGAATGTCAATTTGCGGTTTTCTTCTCTTAATCATCCATTACAAGATATTTGGGAAAGATATCAATTTAAATAAAGTATTAGTAAATCTAGTAAGTAATTAGTAAACCACACTAGACATAAGTAATCAGTCAATATTGTAAACATGAATTTGACATGAAATCTTTGTTAAACAAAAACCCAAGTGCTTTCAATTCTGATGATGACACTTTGGGGGAACGGAACCATGTTGGTTTACCTCCGTCACTGATGTACACTAAAAAGGCTATTATTGACGAATAACAAGTTAATTCTAGAAAATAGGTCTCAAATAGCGTTACGTCGTGTTTGCAGAGTTTCGTTTAATAGCTCTTCACACGTCTAGACCACTCAAACAAAGGGGTTGCAGACCGAAAGGAAGCAGACCGGTCGACTCTCTCCGGTACAGACATTAGCACTCATATGACAAGAATTGAGACAACTACCAAATAGTGTGTGTATAGATTTATCCAGACACTTTTATCGTAAGCGGCAGTTTTCTCAAATGGATTATTAACCATTATTACAACACAAGTATTTGAACCTGATTTAGGCGTTACGTTTATTAACACCACACACATTAAATCCATTACCGACTGATATGTGCATCGACATTGTTTATCCGTGTGTATAAGCCAAATTGTATGTACATTAAGACAAGTCACACCACATGTACTACACAACAATACATTTTATGTCTGTTCGTTTAAGGCACACAAAAAACACTACAAAATAACAAAAACGCATGCACACACACGCCCACACTGTTGTACTTTATGTCTGAAACTGGGCCTAAACTTGAAATAATATAAAATTATGAAAACAGTACGTTAAAGATATATCCCAGCAAATGAAGAAAAAATTAGTTTTCTTACATATGTACATCGGAACTGATATCTACATTTCTCTATCCCGGATATAATTTGTGAAAATCCATGCGCATTTATTCTGACTTTTTGAATAACGATGTACAGAAATCTCTATGTAAGCTTTACGAGATCCATTGTCAATTTACTCGAACACATACTTATTAGAATATGTCATTATGATTTATGTGTACCTCGAAATAGCTAAAGTAATACTACATCATAATTGTATATACTGTAATATGGCACTAAATCTATCATTTTAGCGTGAATTTGTCAGTTATGAGCGTATTTACTTAAGAGTGGAAGCGGCCCGACCGTCTTAGCTGATCGTAAACATACAACCACCACGCGTTGATGATACCTAAACAAATCTAATGGCGGCAAATTATAGCACGAGGTCACGTGACAGCGAGACCAGTCACGAATACTCCGCTGATTTATTGGTTCAACGTCTCTAGGAACCCAATCAAAAGTAGCCTGATCGGATTCGCGGTGTTTCGTGCAAGTTGTAAAATATATTTGCCCCATAACATTGGAAAGTAACGTATTTAATAGAAGGCATTAAATATTTTATTGAATCGAACAGTCTGAGTAACAGCATGGCCAAATAAAATTCATAGCGGAGCCATTTTTTTTTTATTCTCCTTACTACTTGTTTTAGTATTACAATGAAGAGAAACACAGATCTATTGTAGTTTTATAATCTTTCACCAGATTTAAAACAATGTGGGTAGTACCGTTATTTGTAACGAAAGTAGATTCAACCAAAGCACAGTGTTTTATTCACGCATTTTCACGCTACTTGTTTCACAAATACATTTAAATTGTGTATTTCTCCACTGGTGCGCATGGTAGCTATTGGCTACGTTATGTATACGTTTCGTTTGCCCTATAATAAGTAAATGGCTACTGGCATACATTCGGTTGTTGTGGCGAGACACATGATAATTAGCAAATGGTAGAACACTATGGAATTTCTGCGTGTTTGAAGTTTGTTCAATTGAAGTTAAACTTATATTATAGATTCCATTGAGTAGTATTAGCTTGCTGTGGTAAAACATATACTGATATCATATAATAAGAAAACTCCCGAAGACTTCTGTGTTTATGACAGCTTGTTGACGTAAACAAATATGATATATTTTAGTTAGCTATTCGCTGTACCGAGAAGGGAGGGCTTATGTATTCATGTTTTGGTGTAGTGAACATGTATGTCGCAAGTTTTTTTTATGAATCTCGCCTATATTTTGGCAGTAACATCTGCTCACATTTGATGCCTTGTGTTGTTTAGAAACATATAAACTATTCCTGGTCATTGTTTTTATACGTTCCTGTGCGTTTCCTTACTCGTGGCTTTCCCAGAGTTAGCACTGATCGTGTTTTATCGAGTACATTGAGGACTATCCTGGATCATTATAGACGGCCAAAATCCAGTTATTATAAGGCGGTTACTGCGACCGTTAAGTTAAAACTACTCTATTGTATATCAGCACTTCTAAGTTTTATTTTGTTCTTTACGCTTTGTTTTTGGCAATACATTTGGCTAAATGCCATTAACAGGGCGCAGATTTTTTTTCTTGACTTATTACAGTGAGAGCAATGTTGCCTTATCGCTCTGATGGGAAACTGACTATACCGACATGCTTTTTTTTTTTACTTATTTCACTTAAAACAGTTTTGATGTTTTACTCTGATGGAACACTGGCTATACTGGCTTACTTTTTTCTTGATTTATTACCTTCATTTTGAGTATTTAATGGTTTAGTTATTAAACTAATTTCACCATTTTCGATCGATCTGTTACAGGTTTAACAGTTGGTCCTGGGCAATATTAACATTGTAACAAAGACAGTGCGTTACAAAGTCTTAGGTCCGAATTGTCGAAGTATTCACATGAATTCCCGTCTCTATAGACGAAATGTCCAAAGTGTTTTATAACAGTCTGTTAAGGTAAGGCACAACTTCTGTAGGTGGCAAATACTGGAAACAACCAGTGAATTAAGATCAATTTAAAGAAAGAACAAAATTTAAAAACATGAAACCCCCCAAAATTGAAGTGGTATTTATTTGAATATTAAGATACTAAGGTGCTCCAGATGTAAGGCGCCAGTTGTTTCACACCGTCCAGTGTAAACTATTAGTAATATTTGTTGAGCTCGTTTACTTGCTTTGGTATATATCGGTCTTAAAATATGATTTATCTTGTTCAATGAGATTGGTTGCACTGATATCAAACACTTACACTGAAAATGACAATTTTAAGTTCAATGGGAAAATGGTAACAATACACCATACACCACATATTTCTTGCAACTTAGCACCAATATGTGAAACCCTTCACATCATGGTTGTGCTAGTGTCAATTATTGTTGGAATAAACCGCCGTCATATAAGTGAAATACCCTGACGCATGGCGTAAAACTCCAATCAATCAATCGATCACAATTCATTTTAAATATACTATAGTCTGACATTCACCTCATTAACTAGTTGACTGGTGAAGACCAAAGATCACTTAAATCGTGTTCAAATACAAACCGGTTCAAGAATTGGAATGATTCAATCCTGTGTGCAAAGCGTGATGTCTTGAATTCATACCAGAAAACGTCTGAAAAGAGCCTTTTATAAATATACCTTAAGTTGACTTGTTTTGTATCACAATGAAGTGTTTCACAGCGAGAGGTTCTTGTCATTAATAGCGCCAGGGAATATTTGAAGAACGTCTGAAGGTTAAAGATTGGAATTGATCGAATGTCAGTAAGGTCAGATGGACTCTCTTTTGACGTTAACCATAGAGCGACCTCACGCTTAGACTGCCCCAGAGAGAGAGGTCCGCATGGCCCCAAAAGTCTTTCTTTACAGTGTGTGAGGGTTAAATTAGTTTTGCAGCTTTTATTTGATCTTTACACACAGTTAATATGGCTGGCTTATTCTTTAGTTCTATCAGACTGCTTGAGGAAGGGATAGGTCTCCTCAGACGAACCAATGACAGCCACTGACATTAGGCGATTGTGAAGAGGCAGTCGCTTAATGACAATCCGCCACATACACAGCCGCCTGCCCTGATAGTTTATTTCAATTTAAGCGAAAGGTGATACCATCGTCTATTTAATCTGTGTAAACAAAGTCAGAGCTCCTTTGGAGATGGTAGTGATCAATAATTTGGTTCTTGCTCATCGCTGCTCTATTGACGTTCTTGGAAAGCAGGATTAAGTGTACCGACCAACTCGTCTTAATGAACCCGTGGATTATTAAATTCGATTTCGACTGTTCGACTTTTCCACCAAGAAAACAAGTAAAACACTTCAGATGTAGCGGATTTTGTATCACTTAATACAAGTATAACACATTTTGCCATTCTGTTGGACGTAATAACCGATATAACATTCTCTATCACGAACAACTAATGGTTGTGGGATACAAATAAAGTTCAACTCATCTTCGCAACAAGTAAAGGTATAGATGTGTCTGGTTTAAATTATGGTTACTATAAACTGGTCTTAGTGCATTATTGTCATTGGAGTTCGTTGCCAGAATAGAAAAACTAGTGGGTAAAATATCGGTTGAAACTAAACAGGTCCTTATGGTTAAAGTTAAATATTGCTGATCCTCAATTTGGTAAAGCTTTTAGATAAATAACGGTTGATACAGGAAGAATTCGACCTTAGATGATATCGCATTGGCAATCCCCATTCGTGCGGTACTAAATTCCTAAATCTATAAACGTTTGACAATGGTTCAACTTTATGACATTGGTTATCAATATAACTCAACAATACAAAACATTTTATCATACTGAATGGCTTTTGTTTAAGAATACTACCACTCTTGATTAAAAAAACAATAAAAGATTTCTAAAATGATGGCCAGTTGGAATGGTTTGTGGATACGATAACATGTGTGTTGTGAACGACCCAGCCTCTGAACAAAGAAAAACAATTTCCATTAATTCAGAATATCATCGACTTAAACTCACAACAAAACTTTGTTGTACAGTACATTTGGCTGCTAATGTCTCCACCTGTATTGCACAATTGTGCAGGAATGTGTTGTGGGTAGCTATGGTAATTTTATCTTAATTTTCACATACTGTCTAACCAGATTGCGGAATTGATAGCATCACCAAACGAGCCGATATCCACCGCAATTATAATGCTATGGCGATGTCAACCGCATAGTGGCATTGCATTACACATAAATTCCTTCTTTTACGCCAAATGGTAACACGATATTCCTTTTTCCACCTTCAATGCCAAATCAAAGCTACCCTGGGGTAAGAATATTGACCAAACATTCGTAGCGATCCAGTCGACTATGAATTTCATTGTGACACTTTTGTGCGAATGAACAACTCCCATACCCAAATTAATTATTATGTTTTAAGTGTGTATTTACTTTTGTACCAGTAATTTTGTATCTGCTTTAAGATATATCGCACTTTTTCTAATGATTAAAACAAACCATTATTGTACAGGAATATATGTGTATGTAGATCCAGACATATAACTGTTATAGCTCATTATGTTGTTTTCTCTGTGTACGTTAATATTGGCCATAGAAAAAGTCGGCGAAGCGAGCAATTGGAGAAAAAAAGGATTTAAGAACCTATAATTCTTCGTGAGAAGGCGAAAGTCGTAAATAGCAAGATTCTGGACTCTGGATAACATCATGCTATAAATCCAACACGAATGCAACGCATTTATCTGTAGCTACCCCATGGAATGGTCTGCCCAAATTGCGGCAACTAATTCCTGACAGTGAGATATCCAATATCGACATTTGGTAAAAGTTATTGTCATGATTTTATCCAATTACAGATCAGCTCACGTAGAATGTCTTGGAGTGGACTCCGTTATTTTCCATGTAATATCCATATTTCAAAGTTAATGTACCAAACGTCATTATTCGGGTCAACCGAGTCACCTTTAAGTGTAAAGTGTGATGGTCTTCCACTGTGAAATCTAATAATATTACTCTACGGCTTCTAACTATTTTTGACTAGTAAGGCGGCGATATGTGATCATGCAGCGATCAGTTAACCGCTTGATATTTCATATCACCAGTTCAACCAATCATAGCATGTTATTCCTTCTTCAGTCACATTGTTGTATTGTTCTTATTCACTGTTAGATTTATTGATGACAATGCTAGATAGGTTGATCGCCTGCTATTAGATTAGTCCCCGAGAAGTCTGATTGAGAAACAGTTAATCCTGGTGGTATTCCTTAGATTACTGATGCTATCTGTATCTCATAGAGAGGAGGAGGGCTGTCTCCGGTTCGTTGTAGTATTTATTTTGTTTGCGGCATTACGCCAAATCAAAGCTTATGAATCAAACGTCGAAGCATTGACAAGGACAATGCATTCGAATATTTTTCAGTCTTTGATAGTCGTATAAATACACTTTCCTAATAACACAAGGTTATAAATGTCACAGACAGAGCATTAAAAAAACAACCATGTCACCATAACAACCCAATGATGTTGTATCTGTTATTTGTCAGCCCCTCGTAATATGTTTCATCATATGTGACGATGGCAGTCTTTTCCACTCTAAATTTATCCCAACAACTTGTAATTGATGATGTCCAAAAACACATTCACTATCGAGAGTAGACGTACATGTTAACCTATTGAACTATATTAACATAAAGAGCTCCATATAGTTGTATACGACGGGTTCTGCATATGGCAATAGGCCCACAGCAGTATGTAAGTTCGCTACTAAAACTGATTAATGCAGCCAATCTAGGTGTTGTAGAAAAGTAGAAAATTCCGATGGCCATCAGGGTATCGATGTACTTCAACAGAGTTTGATCCTGACAAGGTAATAATTTGAAAGAAACGTTCAAAATATATTCATATTTACGAAAAATATTGTGTTTGTGAGGCATCTGGAAAATAATAGGGATTCTTTTTTCTAACAGTGATATAGTAATGGAATTATGTAAAATACGTAGGGAAATAACTGCTTAGGCCTACACTGAAAAATAAACCACCCTTGTCGGGGAAATAGAGGATCTCTATTTCGTGACCCAGAAATCTCAAATTTATTAAACAAGGGTAACAATTTTAATGAAAATTGGTACCAGAGTTTCATAAATTTGATTTCTGGGTCACGAATTTGAGATTCTTTTCACCCCATAAAAGCCTTTTTTGTCGTAATTTTAATCAGAAATCAATATATATTCTCGCTTGACTGTCGAGAGAGAAACGAGAAGCGCGCATTGGTACATACACATCTGGGTCAGTGTAAAGCGTCCATCAGAGTGATTAATCAGCTCCCGCGTAACATAAAACAGCGACGGTTGAAATGCAATATTTATTTAACTGAAATATGAAAGAAAAATATAATAAATTAATACTTTTAATTCCAGTCAATATCTAGCAAATAGTGATCGACGAGCACGAAAGTTTGAATGGATCAAAAGTCCGATAGATAACAAATGAACTGTTAAATCTTCTGTGATTCTATTACACGCACACGTCGACGGATGCCACGAATATGAGTTAAGCAGGGCAACAACGGTTGTTTTGGAACTGCGCAGCAGCCATTTGCTTTTTGTAAAATAAAATATTACATGTAAGTTATAGCATTTAATTGGTTGAATTGTATCAATGAACAGAAAGTGATCAATCAGAGCGTGGGAAACCTGTATCCTACACGTAGAGATATGAAACAAATATCACATTGCTGTTTTACACTGAAGTTTACTCATTTACAGGATAAATAGACATAACTATAGTTAAGATACATACAAGAGATTTGAACAACATACATGTAGTTAACGCATCCCCTTCGTTACATTTTATAGTTGAATAAATGACTGTTAAAAACTGCCACTTGTTGTTCAGGTTATGTCTCTAATAGCTATTTGATCACTTATATATTATAAACGTCATGAGACCTTTGTCACAACAAACTTACCTTATGTGTTTCCTTAAAACACAATATGCGAATATCATTTTATACCTTTTTTATAAATGAACATTAAGCCTGCGCAGCAAACCCCTCATTAGAGTATGTATTATCATCTTAGGACAATGTTTTACAGTTCGGCTATTTTATTTTTTCCTTTATATAGCTAAGGGCACACGTAATGTTTGCAATACACGCCCACTGCTTTCACATAGTGCTTATCAGTTTATTATTGAAATGATTCGCCAGGAAATGTTGAATAAAATACAATGTGATACATAGAGTAATATTAATACAATAAACAGATTTACAACAAGAGGCAAAATGTTTCAGGCCATTATGTAAATCCTTTACAATTTCATCAGTATTGTGTCTTTTGTTAAGGCATCGACGAATGTTTGAATAGAAAATTCGATTTCTAACAACGATGTTATGGATAATATGCGATAGAGAGGACTATGAAGGCCATAAAGGAATTCCTTTTTTGCGCGTTTTTTGTATGGTAACTCATCTGCCAATAATTGGCCTTGGGGCATTTTCGTTGTCCTGTACGTCCGTCCGTACGTCTTTTTGCCTTTAACAAAATAGCTGGACCACGAAACACCTCTGAATCCCATAATGTGGAATACAGATGTATTGTTATGCATGAGATTGTGAACCATATTGATTGTTTGATTTGGGTTTAACGCCGTAGGTGAAGGAAACCACCCTGGTTGCCACTAGCAACAAACAAACATAAAACGGGACAAATGCAGGACGTTTTTCAAAGATATCACAAACAGATCGGCTTCATGTTGCCATTTAGCTCAGATATCACCCTTTAATGGGTGATTTTACGATGATACACGGCTGTGAACAGAATACCGTAATAAGGAGACCAGGTAGGATGACAAATTGTCAACTGAATATATACATAAGCTGCATCAGGAACTTTTTCGATATATAGTGTCATTGGATTGCCATCTCCCTTTACATAACTTTATATGAATGTAATAGCCGTAAAACTAATTGATGTTAAATGAGCAAAGAAAGGTATATTCTCTGATAATAGAGTTTTTGCATTACGCTAAATATTGAATTACTTGGAGCAAAATTTCAAGACTTATTGCGTTTTTATAAAAATCCATCTATATGATAAAATCATTAATCAGCATATGAACAGAATGAGACCACGGAGCATGACAACATTTTTTTAAGACTGAAAACTGATCTTCGCTGCCCTAGAAACTTAATTGAATGGATAATTTTTGCAGTATGCTGAAAATACACTTCCCTCCAGTATTACCCTTCCAAAGTGCGGATTAAAGGATAAAGCGTAACTGTTAAGAACATACATATAAGAGATACAAAAGCATAGAAGTGCGGTATGGTGTGTAATCTCACTTTCAGTACACTAGATAAATTACACATCTTATGACTTCGAAAGGGATTCCTTTGGTAATTTGATACGGTCTCGTCTGCATTGTGGTGTTTTATTGACACTATTTTCTATGTCACTCAGCGCTGATTCTTTCGAACAAAATTTCATTACCTGTCAACAAGATTTATTGTTGGTACTTCTCCCATGTCTTTTCCCTGTTTATAGGTTTAAGAGTAGATACTGTTTTCCACAAAAAGAAAAAAAAATATCAGATGTCTTGTTTATTTTACTGTATTGTATTGTTAAGCTGAATTATTTATTGTGTTTGGGGATGTATATTTTTGATTGTCTTGACAGTTATACAGATACATGTACAAAATACAATGCAAGATGGACTTACAAACATTTACATGAGGGGTTTGAGATGTATTTTCCTGTTCATGGGCGGTTGTACTGTCAGCGGTTTTACTAGAAGGGCGGTTAATCGACAGCGATATGTTTTTCTATGTGTTTACAATTCATTATATTAACATAATGTCCTGTATTATTTCAGATGTAGTTAGTCTGAAAGATTTGTTGCTAATGACCGTATATGCATTTAAAAGATGAAATAAAAGTATTGTAAAGGGTTGCTTATTCGGCTTATTGAGGTATAGGGCCGTACAGATAAACTTTCGACTAATTAACAGTCATTTACCATACTACTTGGTCTCCGTGCTTAACAAAATGATCTTTTGTGATATCTTGAGGACATCAGTCCGATGTGAAATAGCCTCATTAATGGAAGATTTTAAGTCAACTTTAACATGCCTTTGTTGCTCCTATTTAGCACTTTGGTGAAAGAAACTCAAAATCAATCCTATCCTTTTTTGTTACCCACTGCGAGTCCAAAATTACACAGCATATAACGCTAAAACAACATTATTTAACGCATGAATAAGAGCATAGTGCTGTTAACAAGATACAAAGATCTGCACTTTTATTTGTCTACCATATATCCATACATATAATGAAAGAGAACACCTCTAAATGAAATTGTGTATCTTCAAGTGTTTGCATTTACTGGTACAATGAAACACTGAATGTTTCTTTTGATTCATTTCACTCTCTCGCACATTTAATTTGTGATTGATGAACTAATATCATCCAGCTGCCACGCTATACAAAAACAATTCCTCCGGTTTCTTTGTCAAAGAGAGCTGCCAAATTCGATGAGATCGGTAAATACTTGGCTACCAGAGAAAAAAAAGGAAGATATTTAAAGAATTATACTATCCAAATTAGAAAAGTTTGTCTCATCGTACTGTCCAATGTCTTTTAAGCATTTGATAGTTTTGGAGCTAGTTAATGTCAATAAAACATTTTTGTAAGCACGTAGCAAACGACATACTTTGGCGAACGAAATATTATACTAAAATAATTTGATTACGGGGGTATTTTGCTGGTAATGGATGTTAAAGACGTTCCGGTTTCAACGACTCCCAGCTTAATTTACAGGCATTTATATCAATTACAAATTTTCTTGTTTTGTCTAAAACGTTGGTTTTGCATCATTTAGGTTGATCCAAATACGGATCTTACAATCCAACTAATGTAAAAAACGGATAGAGAAAAAGACATAAAACCGGCCATTCTTATTTTGAGATTATACATTTACTTTACTTATTCTGTTTAATACGGTGTATAATACTGCTGGCTGAAGAATGCTTGGGCTCTGTCTAATAATAGAACAGATCTCATCAGACGAAACAGTGGCAGCCACTTGACAGTACGGGAGTATAAGAGACAATCACTGAACTACAGGTCATCACATTCATAAACACATTCCATGACAGTTTAGTTCGATTTTAACGAAACGTGATACCTTGTCACATTTAATCTGTGTAAACAAATCCAGGCCTGGTCAAGAAGAGGCAGTAATCAATAGTTATCTCCGTGCTCATCGGCGCTTTAGCGACGTCCACGGCAGCGAGGATTTATCTACTGACCAAAAGTTCTCAGCGAAGATTTATTAAATTCCGACTTGATTTATTATGAAGAACTTTTAACTATACACCGGGCAGATGTCTGTTCATATGTATATGTGTTCTATGTCTGAACTGGATATATATGCTATTGTGGTATATTGTTTCTTGCTCACATTACATTCTGTAAGCTGTGGTTAACTAGCTTGAGGTTGATTTCGATGGCATCTAAAGTGAGTTTAAAAACATATTATTCTGTAACGTACTTTGGAAGAGTAGTTGTAAGTTGTATAGTAACTTTAATCACAGTATAGTTTACAATTTGAGGGATTAAAGCTGTTAATTAGGTTCAGTGTTGCGAAGGTCACACTGACCTTGGTGTTCGCATAATTTGAATTAAAAATATGCGTTTAGAGCGCTGATCCTGCTAGTCGGAGACCCAAGTTCGAATCCCGACAAGCAAAACGTTATTCCTCTACATTATAAATATAGTATGAATATTATGAATCGTTGTCTCAAATGGACATAGCTTGCTAAAGTCAACTCATGGCCAAAAAGAACGGAAGATATAATAATCGTACTAAATTGACTTTCCTGTATTTCGATGGAGTGGTGATCTCAGGGTTTAATATACAATATTCTTGTTATATTGTACCAATAGGAACAACGAACGCGAATTCTTAATTTTTCTATTATCAACACAGACAAATTGGATCTGAGCCATAAAGTAGTTCATGGGGATAAGACGAAATTTGAGCTATATGTACATGTCAAATTCCATGAAATCAATGAAACACCCAAACTAAGATATCACATTACACATTATGGACAATAACAATGCTTCCTTGCCGGTTTAGTTGAGTGTTCAACAAATTTACGGAAAACAAATAAAACATACTGTCTTTTCAAAACACAGCTCGATCTGTACCTTCTACTTCACTCGAGGATGTTGGGCTCAAAATTCATCGATAGAAAATATCAAGTGTGAAATATTTAATTACCGTTGATCCAATCAAACATATTTTGTGGACATTAAAAAAACCTAAATTGTCGCATGGTCTAATTAAACTTTTTACGAAGTCAAACTTTGACCAGTGTCACAAAGGCCAATCTGTGATGTTCTTCGAATTTTTAATCACTTTTTGAAAGTGTTAAACACTTGTCTACTTTCTCTGGCATAAATGTAAAAAAATGTATGGAACATGGAAGTTCATTGTGTTGTAAACATAAATAAGCAAGGAAGCATTTTCATAGTCTTAATCATGCTATCGTTTCATTGCTCTTAACTCGCCCGCCGGGAGGCGTCTGCAAATCCGACAGCACACAGGTCCGACAGCCCTCAAGACCAAGAGCCCACAAGTCCAACACCCCACAAATCCGACAGCCCACAAGTCCGACAGTCCTTATAAGTCCGACAGCCTCCTGACAGCTCACAAGTCATACAGTCCACAAGTCCGATACCCAAACCATTGAGAACTGAATGCTACTTCTTTTATGGACATAATACACGATGTTTCGGTTAAAACGGGATCTCTTCTATCATCGAGACGATTTCACGAACATGACACACTTTCAGGAAACTTATAGGGGAAGAAAACAAAGTCAGAGTCAAATAGTAGACCTTACCAAGTTGTTAACAAAACTGCCATTACATTTTTCGTAAGATTGCCCGTTTTCCACTAAGGGCCACTTTAAGTGTTGGTACTGTGGGTAAAATGTATGGTGGACTTTTTCTGTCACGTTTTCTTTACATTACTCACAATTTAAACATTCTCAAACAGATACTGTACAAGTGTACAAAATAAAGTTATATATCTAATGCACAGCATGTTAATATACATGTACTCCAGGGATATGATCACTGGAACAATTGTATCATAAAAGTCCAACATACATTTTACTTACACTACTAACACTTTAAGTGGATTAACTCAGTGGAAAGTAGATTTGTAGTCTGTAGGAATACGGGGTTTTCCGGTTATGACGTTA
>JAQQZZ010074744.1:0-20753 GCA_030265115.1 Mopalia vespertina
ACTTATATGACGGCGATGTATTCCAACAATAATTGACACTAGCACAACCAAGATGTGAAGTGTTTCCATAATGTTGGTAAGTTAATTTATCTCCAGTGCTAAGTAAAGACAGTATTGCTACTCTTCAAACAAATTGTTCTTAGCCAGAGGGCCTCATATAACGATAGTTTATTACTTTGATTGGGGTTAAACGTTGTACTCAAGGCTATTTCACTGATTCAATGTCAGAGTGTCCGCTTCTCACTCTGCCTTACTTAAATATGATGGAAGTCTGAGAGGAAACTTAGTAAAAATCTAAACAACCACATGACTGTCACCTAGTGTGACTCCCTTATTTAAAAACAATAAAAAGTACTGAGCTAACGAATAAGACTCGTTTATGATTGCTATTACTGGTTGATATAACCAGTAATAAACCAGTACAAAATTGTTCCCCAAAAGAGAAGTTGTAGCCATTAATAATTTTGTTTATGTTAGTCCAACAATGTCATGAAAAAAGGGTGTATAACTTACGAGATGGAGATGCATCAAACATTACAATCATAAAATATGAAGTGTTCTTTCCTTCAACATAAACGTCCCCCCAATGCTAAGTAAAGGCAATGGAAATTCTTCTCTAGCGCCCTCTGCCACTCTCTAAATTGAGTTTGTTTAATGTTTTAAGCATGCTCAAGTTTTTTGTTTGAGTGGGGTTTAACACTGTGCTTAAGGTTATTTCACTCATATGACGACATGCCAGCCCATGGGTCGAGGAACCACAAAAACGCAATGCCAACACATCACACACAGATCAGTTTCATGTTGCCTTCTAGCCGCGAGAGCACCAGGGCAAGAGGACTCTCCATCCCAACCATCTGTGTCCAAAAAGTTTGTTTCATAGGGGTTTAATGTCATACTTAATGGTATTTCACTTTATATGACAGATTATCCACTTTATACTGTTCCTTGCCAAATTACGGCGGAAAACTGAGAGGAATCCTCGTAAAACCACCCCTGTGATTGCCAGAGCCACTTCGTGTGACTCACTCAAATACCTGATGGATGTTATCCCATGAACACAGGGGTTCATAGACGTCCAGTTTAACTACTCTAAATGGTAGTTAAGCTGGAGAATAAACTCAATTTAGACAACATTTTAACGCATCATTTTTAAAAAACTCAATTCAGACTCCATTTCTGGTGTTTAAGTATGATAAAAATAAATAGTTGGATGTTAAAAAATGAAAACAATTCAATAAAAAAACTGAATTTTGTTCAGTAAAAAACTCAATATTTTGACGTCTATGAACCTCTGGAACTGTACACTGAAGTAGATTAGTAATGGCATACGCTTACCACAAAGCCACGGCCACAGGCCCAATAAGATGTGAAATGATTGCTAAGTGACTAACCTTCAGATCCTGTATGACAGTCTGTACTAGTGAGAAGAGTACATTGAGTCGGTCTTTCTGGTCTATATATGATGAGGCTTTACAAAGTCGTACACATGTCACTGAAGCGCCATCTATCAACTGTTTATGATGAGAAGATATCGCCTTACGCACTTCATCTATAAAATGTTTCTATGTAAAACAAAAGAACAGATTTACATTTAATGTTTATGTTTTACACAGACTGTAATACAATACTGTCTTTTACAGATTTTAAGACTAAAAATTGCTTTATTACTTCAATCAATTTCTTATCTTGTTTGTTTGTTTGTTTGATTGGGTTTTATGTCCTACTCAAGGGTATTTCACTTATATGACAACGTGCCAGCCCAATGGGTGGAGGAAACCACCCTCTCCACCACTGGCAACAAACAAAGACAAGACGGGACAATAACAGGACACAATACAGACACCACAAACAGATCGGATTCCTGTTCCCCTTTAGCTCTAAGAGCAAGAGGGCACCAGGAAGCTCCCTCCAACCACCCGTAATTTCTTATCTAGATTGGAACACAAACATATATTTAGTTCAAAATTTTCGAATAAATGTTTACCTGGCAGTAGGATGTTAAACACCAAAGCTAGGTTTTGAGCTTACATCCTGAGTTATTGAGCAGAAAAATATATGCCTTGACTGCTATAATTTTATACAACATTCTACTTTCTACCAAACTAAGGATATAAGTAAAGTTTGTTTTTAGCAAGACATCTCTAGTACAGATCTTTTACTTCTTAAAACCAGTAAAATCTCATGTTTACACTCCTTGTAGACTTGGTAAACTGCGCAAGAAAAACTCTAGTATTGGTTACAGTATGATTGCTTGTAAACTGTGCAATAAAAGCTACAGTATGATTGCTTGTTTGACTGTTGCTTTATTGACATCCGGCCTATAACATTGTTTGTTTGATTGTGGTTTTACGCGTACTCAAGGGTATTTCACTTATATGACGACGTGCCAGCCCAATGGGAGATGGAAACCACCCTCAACACCATTGGCAACAAACAAAGACAAGATGAGACAAATACAGGACAATAACAGGACGCAACATGAAGCTCCCTCCAATCACCCGCTTCGGCCTATAACAAGAGCAATAGATTGAGGGGGTTTCAGAAACACAAATTACAACAGACTGATACTGCCAAATATTGTTTCCAGAAAAAAATATAACTGACCTTTTTTAGGTGTTGAGCTGAACAAGGCGCTCCATTGTCAGCATTGTTTATCTCCTCAAGGATTTTCTGGTCAAAATAAAGGCAAAACAGTGGTATTAGCTGCCACCTTTAGTGGCAATAAATAAAATTAAAAGATACAAAATAGGATAGGACTTTAATCAAGCTGAAATAAGGTATGTCATACAAATTTGTAGGCAAATGTGCCACAACAGATCAGACACTTGTTGGCTCTTTTCTTTTGAGAACATCAGGAAAATCCCTTCAAACACTCGATTTTCAAGAAAAGGTATTGTTTGATGGGCAGATCTGTCTACTGTAGTAGAAATGTATGTGTAAAAACATTCCGTTTTAGGAGTATTTTTGTGATAAAACGTACCATAGAGTTTTAATTTCTGAATAGTATTTGAATGGCCTTTTGGTGTATTCAACATAAATTATGTGTACAAATTACTCCAGAATACAACGGCTGATATGCTAACCAATGAACCACAGAACTACTTAAGGGAATTTCACTTAAATGAAGGTCGTGTATTCCCACAATAATTGAAGCCAGCACGAGCATAAAATTGGAAATATTTAAATAATCTTGAAAAGTTCATCTTTCTCCAATGACAAATAGAGACAGCAATGCTACACTCCAAACAAACTGCCCTTAGGCAGAGGGTGGCATGTTTAAGGGTATTTCACTTATATGGGAGGGAGGGGGGTATTCCAACAATAATTGAAACCAGCACAAACATAAAATTTGAAGTTTTTTAATAATCTCGAAAAGTGAATCTTCCTCCAATGCCAAGCAAGGCGTACTTAAGGGTATTTACTTATATGACCTGTGGGCTACTCACCGGACACAATATGAGTAGCATCATCTGAAAGGGCCAAACTGCTGCCTTCTTTTTGTTATAATTCTCAGCAAAATTATTAAAAATGTCAAACAATTTGTCACAACATTCTAGAAAATAAAAAAAAACAGAGAAGACAAGTGATGTTATCAAAAGTGGAATAAGTGAATAATATTTGCTTGTTTGTTTGATTGGGCTTAATTTTCATACTCAAGGTTATTTTACTTTTGTAATGACAGATTGTTCATGTTCACTGTTCCAAAAACAAGAGGAAACCTCAAAACACTGTGACTGCCGGGCTACATTGTGCATCTCACTTATATACCCGAGGGCAACAGATGGACAGGAATCTGTGTGCTGTACATCCAAGTAGGATTAGAAGGCCAACAAGCTTACCACTAAGCCAACGCCAACTGAATATTGCATTTTACACATTAACTCACATGAGGTAGCCCAAGCCCAATGGGTGATTTGTTTGTTTGATTGGAGTTTAACGTCGTACTCAAGGGTATTTCACTTATATGACGACGGATTGTCCACTTCACACTGTTCCTTGCATCATTAAGGTGGAAAACCCAGAAAAAATCATGTAAAAACCACCCCCGCGATTGCCAGAGCCACATCGTGTGGCCAATGGGTGAAGGAAACTGCCCTTAACACCACTGGTAACAAGACAGGAAAATCCATAGAAGCAATAAAAAAGACCCCAGTTTCGTGTTGCTGTTAGCTCTGAGAACAGCAGGAAGCTCATTCAAATTGTCCGCTACGGGTTTTAGGGCAGCTTTTATAATTATGCTGTGGATAAAGGGTAGCCTATGTATCTCAAAATAGGAGAAAACCAAAAATATCAAATATGGGTATATACTGTTTGATTTAAGGTTATTTCACTCATACGACTGTTTGATTGTTTTGTTCCCACTTATAACAAGGTTATAAATAATTAAACCTCTTCCTGAATGATGTAGAGTAAATGACATATTAGGCATCAACATATTACGCCAGCAAAATAGATGAAGAAAAACCCCCTCAATGTCAGTGTCAATAAATCATAACAACATTGCTTTGTTGTTTGATTGGGGTTTAACGACGTATTTAAGGTTTTTTCACTCACATGACCCATGTGGTCCAAAGAAACAACAAGAAAGAACGATGCCACTGGCAACAAAGACATATACAGAACATAATACAAAGACATAAACAGATCGGCTTCATGCTGCCCCATTAACTCTGAGTGCACCAGGGCAACAGGAATCTCCCTCCAAGCCCTAAGCCTATAACAAGCTAAGACAAGCCCAAGCATCTTACAATAAGAGGAGTATGAGACTATGATGTTAACCAAATCAACTTCATGTTGCCCCTTGGCAGAAAAGAACGCTGATGTTTCAGTGAGTAACAAACTAATGATACGGCCATATGAAATTTATTGAATTCAGTCTCAGACTAACCTTGTAGTTCTTCGTTTGGACGTTTTTGTAAATCTCCAAATTCTCCAGGATAATTATCCATCCAGTTCCATATTGCCTGTCCAATCAAAATCCATTATTTAATTCACTCACTCAGTAACATGTAGATACAGCCATTCGAGAGTAATTCATTTACATTGTATTTGACTTTTATGACAACGGATTGTACACCCAGGCCTGTGCTGTAATCTTTTCTGGCAGAACCTTAAAAATCGGTCCTCTAAAATTTTGTCAGGTAACCTAACATTTGTATTTTCCCCTGGTTGGTTGATTTTTTAAATACATAAATCTGCCTTTGTGAAAAATAAAGCGAAAGGGCTTTAAAACACAAACTTCATTGATTATCGGATGACAAAATTTGTCAAAATCAGTAGCAAAATTCAAATTTAAGCAAAGACTGCAAACAATTTCTATTTGGGAAACCTATAAATAGGTCCTCCTAAATCAAGTTTGCATAACCATGGGGAAACCCCGTTCTGACCGTTCCCCCCAACAGCACAGGCCTGTACACCTCACACTGTTCCTTGCCTTATTATGGAGGCAACCTAGTAAAAAAAACTTCCACGATTGCCAGAGGCACATCCTGTGACTCACTCATATACCTGATGGTCGACAGCCACTCGATCTCATAAAAGGTACATAAAATAGGATCAGTAAGTGCACAGGCTAACCACTTAGCCCAGGCCGCGGGCCCAATCCACAAGGAATGCAGCAACAACATACAGGTCTCCATAATACAAGCAAGGGATTTACTTATGACTGAAGATAAACACAAGCGCTAACAATGGATTAGATATTGTTAGGATCAACTGCTAAAAAAAAATGTTCGAACCATTGTTGTTGTTGTTACAACTTACCCTTTCAAGGTTATAAGCCAGGCAGAAAAAGATTTGTTTGATGACCTTGAGAGATTTCAGCTTGTGAACACATTCTACAAGTATACAATAGACGATTAGTTTCTATGTAATTTTTTTAAAGAGCACCATGGACATACATACCCTAAATCACCTAAAATTTCTTCCATAATATGGCTACTTTAAAAGTTATTTTAAGGACTTAGAAATAGTTCCTGGAAGGCAGATTAAACATTTTTCAGTTAGAAAACATCAGGCTTTGTCAGACAACATAAATTTGTATCCCAGGAACCATACCTAGGTCCTTAAAATAACTTTTAAAGGAGTCATATTATGGTCGCAATTATATTAATTATTTGCATCGATAATATCTTTATAAACTACCAAAGCTGATCAGGGGAGTGTCTAGAACAATTGTCCGGGTTTCTATCCCAAATTCATATTCACTGTTCTTTACCCCGTTTCATCTTGATATTAACACAGATATACTGGAAACAGTTAGACATTGACATTAACAGGGGCTTATTGTATTCTGGGCACCCATAAATATTCCAGAACTAAGTTAACTCTAGAACCTTCTCTGCTAATACCTGCCAGGTATAAACAGTTCAATTGATTGATTCGTGTTTTACACCATGCTAAAGGTAATTTCATTTACATCATGGCTGTGTATTCCAACAATAATAAAACACTAGCACAACCAAGATGTGAAGCGTTTCCATAATGTTGGAAAGTTAATTTTCCTCCAGTGCTAAGCTAAACAGTTTGATTATTACTGAATAAGATGAATGGTGTGATCGCAGAAGCTGCATGTATGTGTATGGACTAACACAGCATTGTGGTCTAGTGGAAATATAGAAGGATAGGGGAGTTCCTTTCCACTTTCCTCACATGTATAGACTCGTCTTAGGACGGCTCAAGGACAAGACGAACGACCTCAGTGGCAAACTGGTTTTATTCAAGAACTAGATAGGATAAATTAATTATTGATCACAAGCATTCACCTTCAAATTGCTTTGGTAATCAAATTCACCTTTAATGCTTTTTTTTTAATTTTTTTTTTATTTTAACTGTTTTCACTTATGCTCAATGAAAGATCTAAGTTTTTTTTTACATCTAACAGTAATTCTTGTTTTCTATTAGAATGAAGCAATTATTCAATGCCAGACCTTGTACCCATGTGCTTTAGTTGCATTCAGCTGGAGCCTGCTGGTCCCACGGGGACACTGGTAACAAGGTTGATCTTGCACATACTATTATGGTAAATATCCCAAAAAATTTGTGTTTCTCTTCTGTTTGCCACAGCTTAGAAAAGTGACAGATTGAATTCAATTATTGTCAAATTTAGATTTCAAACCATAGTTTTATGTCATCTTGTCAACATGCTTATAAATTCTTAAAACTAATCTTGATTACATTTATTATTTGTATTTTCACCTTCAAGTATTAGGCCATTTATACTATAGACAGACTGTAGCTGAATCATTGACCATGTTGCCCTAGGGAGAAATCATTATTTCTAGTTAGGACTACACATGACATTTGGTAATTCCACTGCAATCGTCGGTAGTTACCAATGTCATCAACTACTTCCCACACCTGTCTTGTTTTGAGTTTTCAATAAATAGTCCTGCAATTAATCCTACGATTTGGTAATAAGCTGATACAATGTTATGCCTAGATTCCCAATAGAAAGAGATTTCAAGAAACAGGACATTAAAATTAGACTAACCCTCGACAGAAGTAGGAATATTTAGCTTTTGTGGACATTTATGATTCAGCAAAATATGAATATAGGAAGTTTTAAGATTCATTTAAAAAAAGTAAATACTGACAGCTTTCCACTTTTTAAAAAAATTTTTTTATCAGATTTATGGATGGATTGATTGGCATTAAATGAGCTACTCAAGGATTTTCCTACACTAACATGATCATAACATGTGTTTGGCTATGTTGCAAACTAAATGTTTCTCCAATGCAGAGACACCATTGCTGCGATCTCACCAAACTGCCTTTGGCTTAGACTGCAGCAAGAGGGTGAATAGTTTATGGAAGACCTACATGTATGCATGGAAAAGTGCTATTTTTCATGCGGTTTTGTAAAATATTGCTTTAAAATGCATCATAACTGATCAGATTATTTCCATGGAAATTTTTTAAATACACACAATCCAATTATAGAAAACGTAAATCGGAGAGATGAACATAGACTTAGGAGTAAATCCTTCAGGAAATTAACTCTGTAAATTATTAAATATTGGCAAACTATAAATTGGAGAAAGCCATGCAAATCAATCAATCGTATTAAGATGGAGTAATGCAGAAACCCCGTCTAGATACAGTACATATATATAGGCCGGCATATGCAGAATGTAAATTTCTAAATTTCTGAATGAATTGAACATAAACCAAATTATCATTTCTCCAATAAACTTAGCAATATTGATATTGGTACATTCAGTTGTCTATTAAGAGAAAGTCTTGTCTTGAAATATCAATTTTATTGAAGAATTTCTGAATTTTCATACAGCAGATTTTAAGCAAAAGTTTTGCCTATTTACAAGATTTACAGCCATTTATACTGGAACAGTATTTATAACGACAGTCCAGTTCATCCGAAGATTACGATAACAAGATTTTCTCAGCGAGGACAAAATTTGATTACGTACAAGTGTCAGGAGCTCGCGTTCCCTTACTCTACTCATCGACTCGCTGGTGTCAAAATCTCTGAGATAGAATTACACCGAGTTCCGTTGGATTAAGGCTGTAAAGAGCCTGACAGTAATTGCAACAATTCAACCATAACATTGACCAGGCTTTGGGAAAACAGTCAGCTTGAATCCAGCCAAACTAAAACAACCACTTTCATTATAAACCCGAATCCTCTCTTAATTAATGTCTATACTTTCGTCAAAAACCTAATAACTCGGAGGATTTTGAAGATTTGTTTTGGTCAATCAGTTATCAACAAGATGAGAAATAATTTTACCAACACTTTCGGTCTTTAAGTAAAGTAGAAAAATGGCAGACACAAGTCACTAATGTCATAAATCATTATACTGTCAGTTGTAGAAAATAATGGCAGTAACACGAAATCATTTAGTCATATGCAGAAATAATTCACACATTAGTCACTAAAATGTGAGATCCTTTCAGTGCCAGACAAGAAACATGATTGGAACAAGTTACTCAAATTATAAATCATTTTACTGGCCAGAGTCTAATTGAAGAGAAAGTCAGATACAAATCTCTCAAATTATAAATCAGCTCTTTGGCCATTACTATAAGAGAATGGTCGTTGTTGTTGTCACACTAACCATAACTGATGTCAAACTTGGAATCGTAATGTCTGGGTGACGCTAGAATCCTCCGAGAGCACTATGACATACCGGTACATATTTGGCGTCAGAAGTCTTTCAGAAGAAGCTTTCGCGTCTAAATTAATGGGCATGGTCATCGATGAATCATGCACTGACTCAAACTTTGAATGAACAGATTGATGGATGTGATGGACAAGCAAGGTGTAAACAAAATGGAGAATCCATACGTTGAGTACTAATAACACTTTTGACAGTTTGTCATTTGATTGACAGACAAATTAATTGACTGAAATAGTCAATATAACTTTTAATCTTTTGATATTTCAGAATAATATTTGAAAAATTGAACCAAAACAAATATGTCAGCTAACATGGAATGAAATGAGTTTGCATTTAAAGCCTGAAAGCAAACTTATCAAAAAAGTTATTAAATCTATTTTCAAGACCAGAATCAAACATCACAATCCAACCTACTAAAAACAAAATTACTAACAGCTATTCCGTCAGAACAGGGCTTTTTAGTATTTATCGACAATTCTACGAATGGTCATCGCAATAAATAGGGCAATTTTTATGGCTCAAAGAATTGTATTGGCTGGAATCCCTTGCAAATTGCCTGCCTTCACCAACCCCCTCTTGATTGAAATGGACATGCCTAAGGGCTTATACAACGTGTTTTTTATCGATTGCTTGCTGATGAGGCATTTAGTGATCACAAACTACTCGAAAAGACTCATTGATAAGATATCAATGAGAAAAACATTGCCTCAAAATTGTCATGCTGATAATGAGCCAATTCATGGATAAAGGCTATACATCAGAGGAAAAATTGCCCAAAAACACAACAGCTGTGTCATTTCAGTTGCCAATGTAATTATCTACATGTCCTGGACAGGTTAAGAAACGCCAGCAGATTTCTTTGCAGCGGCCAGACAACTGCGCCTCTGTTGAATGTCAAAGAAATGATTCACAGAAATAAACTACATTCCAATTTCAAAGTATTGAAATAATACCTTTTCAATGCATTACAGAAGGAATCTCCATAGAGAAGTGCCATAACACGTCAATAAAATCATAGAATGGCCATGTGGAATTTTCAGGCATTTAGTATGGGTGCAAAAACTATGAATATTTAAAGAGTATTTTGAATTCAGGTCCATCCATTGTTTTTCCTCCAGAAAAATTTCAACCAGGGGAATATTCATTTATTGGATTGGTGTTTAACATCATACCTAAGGGTATTTCATTTATATGTGGACTTTCTAGAAACCAAAAAAAACTCGTAAAAACTGGCGATATCCCGGGCATATAAGAGCACCCTAAGACAAGACATTTTATTAACAGCTCATAATTACTACTCAGTTGACTTTTCACCTCTATACCTTTTTTTTTTGGATTTGGACATATATGTACATGCAGTGTATTTCGAAACTAAAGAAAGTGATTTGATTGGTTTACATTATTTACTGCCCAGTCAATAACAAGATGATATCGTCCTAGAATAGTGTACAATATTAAAGTTGTATTGTTCGTTGCTATGTTACATGTATGTATGATTATATGCATAAAAAATCAATGTATCTGATAATGTTATTTGAGTGTATAAATCAGTCGTATACATGTCGACCAAATTAACCACATATACATGTACGTATAGATAATATTTTATTTCTTTATAATACTCCATGCTGTATCATGCCCACTGTTATTACTGTCTCTTTTATTACCCATAATAACTCCAGATTATGGAAGGATTTTTATGTCAAGCAGAAATATATATTTTTTAAAATTCATTGTGGCACCGGGATGTCGAATGATTAAAAAAAAACGTTGAATAATCTCATTTTCTAGATAAACTCCCAGGCCAAGTTTCTTTAATGATCATAATCTCGAGTTGTTATGGGAAACAAGATATTCGGTAGGTGAAATATATATACATCAATTTCAGCCATACACATTTTACAACAATATTAAATGAACTTTTTTTTATCTGTTTTGAATCTCGACAAAACTATCAATAATGACGCTTTAACTTTGAGAAAATCTAAACATGTGATTTAAATTTCAAACACATGTACATATATGTGGCCTATAGTCTGTGGGAATAAATTTACTTATATGATATATTGCATTTTTTTTTAAAAACAGTTTTGATTACAATCATTACAATAATAACTGATTTTATCCATTCATGAACAGTTTTCCCACATTTCAATTCTTCTGCATGTTAATTAATAACCTAATATATATGTATATATGTTTAAGAAATGTATATATGTTACTATATGCATGGAGCTCCATGCTGTAGTTAGACATGCAGTCATTTTCCCATGTTATTTTATCAGCTATGGTGATTAACACTTAATTGATGGTAATTATTATTGCTGATGTATCAATTTTTTTAAATTTCATTTCAGGTTTGAGAGTAGCTTTTTCCTTTCAAAACTAAAAAAAACACTTCACAGTTTCTAGTAATGTAAGTGTGACTTTAAATGCTGAATTACATTACTGCCATATAAGTGAAAAATTACTTTTATACGGTTAAACACCTCCAATAGATGAACATATACAAAATGTTAATGTAATAGCTCATTAAATTATAATCTAAGTCAATAATGAATAAGTTTGCACATCATCATGAATCAGCATTTCAGACATGATGCTTTCTACAATATTTTCTTTATTTTGCAAATTTCAAGCTTTTAGTGAATTACTTATCCATGACCATTTAATACATGAATCTTCTGCGATAATCTGTTAGAATAGCGAAGGTAATTTTCTTATCCTAGACACGATTTGCCTACCACTTGCTGAGTAATGATACTAGAGTAGGAGTGAGTGTTTTGGGCTGCTGCAATCCGAAGACGGAAAAAATTGGATTACCCCTTGGTGAGTCTAAGCAATAATGCCTTGTATCAAAACTGTCAGATGGATTGCATGTAAATCTCTATCATGTAAGCAGAAACCACGTTGTCTATTGCTAAGCTGTCAACAACGGAAACCTACGCTCAATTGAACCTGATGCCTACGGGGAAAATATCGCCTGAGTACTGCGGCAGAATAATCCCATTTCAAATCCCACGGGAGACCAGGATAGCACATCGGTAGTAAAACGCTTGTTGTGCAATAGCCCCCATACCACCAGGAATATCTAAGCCTGACCGTTCTCTTATATTGAAGGGTATAATTTTGCTAAGCCATCCATATACTGATGTGATGTGAGATTTATCTCATAATCTACTTGATTAGAGCAATATTCAATTGCCTGTTGCAGAGTTAATCTCTAAAATGCCATTTTGGAAATTGTGTTTAATCATACAAACACCATCACTAGCAATGTAGGAAAAAATCAATCATACAACTGTACTTTGAGTGACTTCCTCGTCTGGGATAGATTATTTGGTAAAAAAGAGATGGGCCTTACAATGGATTCGAAGAGAAATGTATAACTTACTGGTGTTGTGTTTGTTATAAAATATATATTTTATCCGGATGTGACCATCAGAATGTGTGTACCAACTCCTAATGAATTGTTTTATTTTGTTTGTTTGATCGAGGTGTATAGTCGTACTGAAGGGTATTTTCACGGATTGTCCATTTCACACTGTTCCAAGCTTAAGTACTGTGGAAAACCGAAAGGAAACCTCGTAAAAACCACTCCTGCGATTGCCGGAACCCATTCATGTGAATCAGTCATATACCGGACATCAAAATCTTGATCGAATCACAGATTTTATATTATTATTTTACATTTACATCCCATTCACAAGTATTTTCACCAAAATATTAGCATACACATTATTGGATTTGTTTTGAGTTACTTTCTTTGTTTATTTACTATTTTTAGCTGGTCACTGTAACAACCGGAGTAGAGAGCTTGAATGTTTCTAACAACAGCCTTTCATCGGACTGAAACAAGCTTAATTTCATTCCTGGGAACGCACACTATCTTCGAATTCACATATCTTTATTCTAAGAATTCGATTTCAGTTCAATCTAGCAGACCGAAATCAACACTGGCCAGTTCTATTGTATGGTTCAAATTGTGATGGAACTCGGTCTGTGGATTCTACCAGGAACCCTAAGGAATTTGAGCAAATATACTCCCAGAGTTTCCAACCAAACTGGTCTAAAATAGGCTACCCATGGCTCTCCTTCTGTACCAAATCCTCCCAGGAATACTATCTCGCGGATGTTTACCTAAAACTTGAGAATCAGTTACAGAAGGCTCTTTTCTAACTGGCTTGTAACAGAGCACAGTAAATAACCTAGAGAT
The DNA here is from genome assembly GCA_030265115.1 of Mopalia vespertina. Taxonomy (NCBI): domain Eukaryota; kingdom Metazoa; phylum Mollusca; class Polyplacophora; order Chitonida; family Mopaliidae; genus Mopalia; species Mopalia vespertina. The sequence continues at coordinate 13,357 of JAQQZZ010074744.1, forward strand.
GTGCAAAATGTTTCGCACAAAATCTTTCATTTTTGTGTGGTATATTTACGAATACAAAATATGACATATGTACCTTAAAATGTACTTATCAATGCTATTGGAGGCTCATTATGAACTTATTACTCTTTTATATTTCTAATTGTTTATTTGTTGGAGGGTTCTGTTGCCATGATGTCCTTAGAACTAAGAAAAAACACAAAGTCAATTCAAAGTGGCATCTTGTGATGACCCGTCTCATTATTGTTTGTTGGATTTCATTGGGTTTAACATCACACTCAAGGGTACATGTACATGTATTTCACTAACATAATCAAGGAATGTCCACGCCTTTCTCTGGTAGTAGAAAACCGAGAAGAAATCACGACTAAAATTGCCTGAGTCAGCTTGTGTGACTGGGTGACTTGAACTGGAGAGCATTACATCGACGAAGACTCAGTAGATAAGCTAACTGGTGGACCTTGAAAAAGGCCTCTAATGTACAAGTAAGTTTGTTTGTTTGATTGGGGTTTAATGCCTTATTTAATATTATTTCACTCACCTGACAGAGTGCCAATCCCTTATAACTCACGTAGGTGAAAGAAACCACCATTAACACTAATAAACCAAACAGGACAATCAAAAGACAGCGCAAACAGATCGGCTTCCTGTTGCCCATAAGCTTTGAGAGCCCCAGGGCAACAGGAAGCTTCCTTTAAAGCACCCGCCATTTTCTACATGAAATATTTGGCTATTTACACAGTACTGAGAGACAGCAATACAGCCAGCCTGGAATAGAGACAGGTGATGTACAGATAAGTCATTACCTAGATGTATTAGAGCTAAGCTTTCAAGATTCTCTCTACTTTATAAACAAACTTGTGGATAAAACAAAAGATACCATAACGGTACATAAGCGTGTCTTTATCCATAGTTTCAAAACGGTCTACATGTGGATAGGGTATAAAGGAATCTAGGCTGAATCTTGACAGAAGATTACTTTGGTGGATTAAGTTATAAAGAGGTTTCATGAATATGATAATATGATAATTTGCTACAAATAATGACAAACAAGCCTGTTTCAATGGAGATTATCACCGTACTCAAGGTAATTTCACTCATATGACGGCCTATGAAAAGTTAATCTAAGTAGACAATAGTATTATAAAGTCTCTTATTAATTAATTGTTTATTGGATAATCAAAATAAAATACTGTGAGTATTTTACCAAATATATATATTTTGGTTTGACTCTACTGAAGATGGTTTAATAAAACCCAATTTTGAAAATGTTGTCTTCAGCATCCATTAAAGTTACGACTTTGTTGTTTTAGGTCAAAAGAAAAATCTTTCTGAAAGTGCTATTCTTAAGATTCATTGATTGGTGTTTTGCGCCGTGCTTAAGGGTATTTCACTTATATGACGGTGGTGTATTCCAACACTAATTGTCACTAGTACAACCAAGATGTGAAGCATTTCCAAAATGTTGGAAAGTTTATTTTCCTGTAGTGCTAAAGAAAAGACAGCCTTGCTACTCTTCAAACAAACTGCCCTTAGCCAGAGGGCCCATTCTAGAGCATTCAACAGATGATTCACTATCTTGATATTTGCAAGTCTCTTTATCTCACTTGTTTCAATGTCGCACAAACCGTAATACATGATCACCATTTACCATGAGCTGCGGAAAGATATGTTTAACAATACTACAAATCTTCTTCTGTTAGTCAGGGGTTTTTCTTGTATTGAAAAAGTCTCCTTTAATACTAAAACTCTGGTATTGAGTATTTGAGATGACTGACTTCAACAAGACGGCCCACTCTGAACAGAAATCATACAGTTTTTAGACTGACCTGGCCAGCTATGTTTGCCCAAGCTAAGAAGGTCGGCTTGTCGAGAAAAGCTGAATCAATAACGGGTATAATGGACACTCGGGATCGGAGCACCGGTGCCTGAGGCTATGAACAGTCCGCTGTCAAGTCTACTTATAAACTTATGACATAGTGCTTGAAATTTCGTCCATTTATTAATTTAGCATTATTTAGGGGGTATGCAAGCCTAGAGCAATTTGGATTAAGTGTATTCCAACTATGTTATAAATTATGCAAGATTTCTTCTGAGAAATACAATATGATTTTCATTTTTATGAATTTACATCATCAAGGCTAAGGCCGACTTAAGTGTCAATTCATGCTCAACGAGAGTCACATCGTGAGATTGGTATCAAAGGATGAATTATTAAATACTTGAAAAGTCATTGTACACTGTGGTTTTTGTCATGAATTCAACTTAAAAAAATTACTAATTAAAAATAATAAAAAATATTAAAACAAAATTTTCAAGAGTAGGGCTTGAAATGTTGTCTTTTTTTTTGTAGTTTCACGAAGAAATCATATTTTTGATTGATTGGTTGATTAATAAGTGTTTTATGCCACATTCCATATTTTTGAAAAGCAAGGGATTGGTATAAGTATAATTTTAGATAGGACAGTTAATGAGTATCACTTCTCTTTAAAATTGTCCAGAATAAAACATTGTGCTAACTTAAAGTGAATTTCAGGGACAAACCTGTAAAAAAAAAAAAAAAATCATCCATAACATTTTTACCATTTCTACACCTGTCAAGCCAATGCTAGGTGTTAAAGTTTTACTGTTGAGTGCCAATTGAGAGACAATACTAGTACGATTCCTCAAGGGTTCCATCGCACAGACTACCAATTCCAAAAGACATAGCCCCAAAGGAATTGAGGCAATCCGAGGAAAAATTGTATATTTTTAATGTTGTGACCATTTACAGTATTTTTTATTATGTTATAGAAAACACTATTATTTGAAACAGATACTAAATCACAAAAAAAATTTCAGGATGACCCGGTGTGGAAATCACAATTATGGTAGCAGTGTTGATAAATGCAATTGCACTTCACAGGCGCTGCGGCTGCAAATAATCTACATGTACGATTGCATGTGAAAGGCTTTCATTGACACGGACCAATTTCCTGAACTGTGCTCGGTGCTTTACAGGACGAAATCATGAAAGTGACTACTTGTAAGAGGCCTTGAATTCGGCAGGCAATCAGAAATTCTAATCTTACATTTGCTTTAACTCATAACCCATTTATTCTAGTCAGAGTGGCTGAACAAAAATCAAAGCCAGAGAATCCAACCTCTCCGCCCTAACCTCTAATATTGAAGATTGCATAGGATAATGGAGGGGGAAAAAATATGAAAGAAAAGCAGATAAGTACTTTATGGTAGCTCTGCTAGCCGTGACCTTTAGGAGAAAGGGTTTGTAGAAGCACATCTCATATTTTCCGGTATAGTTTTGGTACATTAACCGTCGACATAATACCGGTAATTCAATCCAGCCTAATAGAGCACATCTCAAAGTAAAAAAGTCACGCAAATTCGACATCGATATCGCCAGGTTCAGAAGCTCTTATTATACCATGTGATTCTCTCTTAATCACCATAGCGATCAGAGAATTAACCATTTCTCTGAGGTGATAATAGTCCATTATTGAATAACATGTGTGCCTAAATTGGATTTCTGCTCAAACAACATTTTATAAATTTTTCCTTGTTTTTATCACTGTTATTTTACTAACAAACTCAATGGATTGTTTATTTCATTTGTCCTAAAAAATTTGAACTGACGCTTATTTGTGGATTGCCGAGAAGAAAACGAGTAACCCCTCCACAAAACATGTTTTCGTGTTCCGATTTAAAGAACTGTTCAAAGAAGTTGTCGAATATAGCATTTAACTGCTGATTTTGAACAACTTTGTCAGTCAACACATCAGATGGAGTTGGTATTATGAAGCAAATCAGCTGATCAGCAAAGCAGTGACAAATTCAAATGAAAGGTTATCTTAGAAATTAAGAGAGGAACCCTTTTTAGGTTCTGCCTGAAACCATATTACAACACTGGCCTTGGTACATGTATGTGTATTTTACATGTAGCCTTATATTAAACTGAACGACAAATTGTATTCTTTAAGTAATTAGCACATATCAGATAGATTACTAGAGTTCTTGGTGGGCTTCTAGCTTATAAAACCAGCTAATGTTCCAAAAATATCACTAAAAATCTTTATGGGCAGAAACAAAAGGCTCCATCGAAACACATTTTATGAAGCAAAAATTGGGTCAAGCTTGTCAATAATATAAAATAGACGCTCACAGGCCTGGTCTATAAGTGTCTGCATATTGCCTTCATGAATATTCATGAGATGTGTAAATGGCAGATAGAGAGCTACTTGAACAAGACTGTACAGGAAGAGTTCTTCTTTGAGTGTTTGACTTGGCAACAGTTGTCATGGTAATTAAAATGGCTGTCAAGATAGGAAATCATTTTTACCCAATTTATTAATACTCCAACAGGATGGCAAATAAGGTGGCTTCATTTGAAATCCCAAGTAATTAAAATTTGCCCACATTTGCTACACAGCTGAAAATTTGACACTTAATAAAAACTTTTTAATAACAGTTTCATTGTATCGCCTGAAAAAGTGGAGATAAGAAAATGCAACATTATTATTAATTTTATTTATCTTACGGTCAACTGTGTCAACTTCCTCTTTTACGATTCCTTTAATTAGGGTGGTAATTATAAAGAAAGTAATTATCACTTTGATGTTTCCCATCAAAATGACTATGCTGAATTATAAAATAAACATCAAACAAACGAATCATTATTTCATGAAAAATTGCCAATGTTAAACTAATGGGTTGACCAGTTTACAGAGATAATAATCTGCTTTAAAAAAAAAACAGATGATAAATCACGCTGGGGTGGGTGCATTTGCGTACAATGTATGTCGTTAAATTGTTTAATTAAATTATGATAGATCATTTACACTAAAAAAAAAATGGCGGCACACTAGCTAATGAAACATTCAGTTAAATGGGAAAGAGGTTTATTGTTAAATTCCAGTGATTTATTGTCTTTTACAATTGTATAAAGTTATAATGAACTAAAAATACTTGATTCCTAAAACATTATCCTGATGTAGACAAGTCCCAGTTATCAAGATTTACCAGCCATACCTTTTTTTATTATCATGATGTAATGAGGAGATGTTGATATGTGATTCTGTTGTTGAGCAGCCGTTACTTGTATAATCTTTTGATCTTTCATGAATATATGTATGATGTTTTACGTTACAGTAAGTACCCGAATAATGCGGCTATTTTTCTGAACGTCTAGCATAAACAATGATGTTCATGTACAGAAAAACATTTTTTTTTTTACATTTTTGATTGGGATTTTTAGTCACAGGGTATTTCACTTTAAGGACGACAGTGCCAGTATTGTCAACTTTCCACATAAAAGTTCGTATATATTTCACTTTAATTATGGTGGTGCCAGCATTTATCTACTCTTGGTGTGTATTTCACCTAACTGATGGCGGTGCTAGTTTTATATCTGCAAATAAGTATCAAGTTTTGCTCATATTTAAATTTGTTAACTCTTGAACCATTTCTATAAGAGAAGTAACCGGTCCAGTGCAACACACTTGTAAGATCTAGCCACAAAATTTCATTATTTCATTGTTGCATTCAAACAGATTTATTCAGTTTGATCAGCTATCCCTGACCTGCATTTTTATCCCTGTTATTCTATTTTAATATGGAAATAATTGTAATAATCAGCTGGATAAATTTAAGAAACAAGTTGAATATTTATGTATTTACCATGAAGGTAAGTTGTTTCACCTTTTCATCCATGAATAATTAATGAACTGAAATATTTGATTAGAAGCAATGATAACCTACATCGATTCAGTGAAGCGTAAACTTTTCGGAAGGCTGACTAAGTTATTTACAACGCCTCCAGCAACTTTTAACAGTTTATTATCACCAACCAATGAAACAACAGATTTTCCCCATAGCTTTCAAAGCCTTTCATAGTCTTAATGTATTCAAGCAGTTTATTTGATGATTCATACACTAATATGTCATTTAATTCTCAGCACTTTGAACTCTATGTTTAATTATACATTAGGTATATCTGATTAAAGTTGTAATTTTTGTTGAAATAATAAAACTTCCCTACAAAAGTTATCAGCCCATGAAGAAGTACACAACCAAAGAGTACCAGTGGATTTAAAAACATACAAAAATAGTCAAATGTCACAAGCGTTGGGTTTTAAAGCTGTACTTAAGATTATTTCAATCAAATGACAGCCTGCTAGCCCCATGTGTGAGGGTTTGTTTGTTTGATTATTGTTTTACGTCGTACTCAATGGTATTTCACTTATATGACGACGTGCCAGCCCAATGGGTGAAGGAAACCACCCTCGACACCACTGGCAACAAACAAAGACAAGACTGGACAAATACGGGACAATAACAGGACGCAATACACACACCACAAACAGATCGGCTTTCTGTTCCCCTTTAGCTCTGATAGCACCAGGGCAACATGAAGCTCCCTCCAACCACCCACCCATGTGTGAAGGAGTCCACCCTCGACATCATTGCTAACACAATAACAAGGCAGGACAATCATAAACATTGGTTTCTTGATGTCTGGTGCCCCTGGCATAAAAAAAACACCCTGAATAAATGAGTGGAAGGAAGAAAAAGATAGACAAACAAACTCACCCCAAGTAGATTTTGTGCATATGATGTCCACTTTAATTTTCCTTCAGCTTTTGTGGTATCTAATAAAACTACTGCAAAAGACAAAGAAAGAAAAAACATTTTTAGTTTAAAGTATTGATCATTTTAAATCCAATAATTCATAAATAAAATTTGAGTTCTTTAAAACATACAGGAGAAGAAAAAAAATAATTGTACAATTTTACTTGGAACATTTTATGAATCTTCAAGTTCATTTCTAAACAGGATATCACTATGCTCCGCTCTAGCGTTAAGAAACATGTTAGTTAACAGTAGGTGAGAAGGCACACATGTAATCTAGATAATCGATATGGCGAGTCGAAATGAATACCAAGTCGAGATGGGAATTAGACGCGACAATGTGTCAAACACTGGTGATATAAACACAGAAGATCATGGAAGCATCCCACAACACTACCGTTGTCTTGTTTAATCTTCACACGACAACCAGCCACGGGAATTAAAGCGGAATTCCCATTCACACATTAATTGAGCTCCAATGAGGAGTGTTGAATTTGAAACAGTTCCTTGGTGCATGTCGTTCTGGTATGCGCTGTAATGTTGTTGCTTGGATAAAGTCTCTTTGGTGAGAAAGTCTGATGCAGAAATAGTGAATATTGAAATGTGTGTTGTTAACAGAGTACAAGGTGTGGGGCTGAGAATGAAGCTATAAAGCAGGCCTGTGCTGTAATCTTTTCACGCATAACCTCAAAATCGGTTCTCTAAAATTTTGTGAGGTAACCTAACATTTGCATTTTCCTCTGGTTTGCTGATTTTTTAAATACATAAATGTGCCT